>LOND01000749.1:23259-60255 GCA_014220965.1 Paragonimus kellicotti | reverse complement strand
ACTCCCGATGTTTGTGGGAATGGAAAGAATAGAGAAATGGAGGTGATCACATATACCATGACGAACGATGTACCATGTAACTTCTCTAACAATCAATATGCAATGTTAATATTCTTGCCCCTTTTTCAAAAAGTTCATTAGATTGACAAGCAGTATTTTGGTATTTCTCGATAACCGGGTGACCAGCAGCTACATCTACAATAGTTATCACTTGATAACCAAAACTCCATTGGGGGGGTTGGCATCAGTTTCTTTTATAGGGCTGATGCTCTAGCTGACTTCCATGTTTCGTAGGGCCTGAGGGTTGTTATGTTAACAAGGAAGATTTGAGCAGAAGCTGTGGTTGTGGGATTTCTCTCACAAATCTCACTCCAGGTTCGGTGAAATACCCAAACAGCCAATTCAGAAGACAACAAAAGCGCAGTACCTATATTATAACCGGGGAACGAGAAAATGTACCAGTCAGCCAACATCCTGCGTGTGGCGCGCGGAACGGAAAAAGTGAAAGAGTTCGGCGCTAACGGGGTTAGGGCATACAATTGGGCTGAACAAGTTTGCCTCAACATGGAGTGTCAAACGATAGAAAAAATACCAGCAAAAATTGAGCTGTCCCGAGAGCTCGCTACAAACCTTCCCTCAGAAAGCCACTAGGGGTAACAGGATCATTCGTTACACCATATAGGCATATAATAACCAGGTATCCAGTACGTAATTTCCATCGGTAAGTAAATGTCCAGTTTGTAGGACGTACTGAAGGATAGGGAATAGTCCATAAGTTGATCGGTCGGGGACTAATGGTGTGCTGATTGAGTCCGTTAATCAGATTAAGTCAACTTATCGGTGCACATCTTTCGCAGTGGGCTACCCAACCTCAAAAGCCTCACGAGAGAGAAGAAGAAGGGAACGGAAGTTTACCCAGAACTGAAAGATTGCCCTCAGGATTTGCCTTTCCATTGCACCAAGTCGAGGTGATCTAAAACTGAACGAAAGGTGGAATACTCCCGCCAGACTGAAAAGCTCACCGTACTGACGGCCCATTCAGCATCAGTGTGCAGTTGGAGACCTGATGCCTTTCAATTCGTTGACCAATATTGTTAGCCGACTGTGTTAAGATCACCTTTAAAAAGAGCTCGAAAAAAGCGTGTTACTGTGTACAAAAAAACATGATATCAAGTAACGGCAACAAGTCACCTGTGATAAACGGGCTGTTCATATGCAGGAAACACTGACGTATTCCGGGAACCTTACAGGCTTCCGCACTCGTCTGCCATGTTGGTCGTGCAGTGCAGGGGAAGGTGTAAGCCTGCAATCAGGTGTATTTGACATATGTTCGGAATGGGACGGCGGAGCTGCAGGTGTAGGCAGGACACTGGACTCATCTTCTTCAATAAACGCGGGTTTAATTCGATCAGTTGAAACGATCTCGCGTTTGTTATTAGGCTCGACGATGGAAGACTTTTCACTTAGTTGTAACGCGCGAAAAGAGCTTGTATATGACGGATGCAGAGGCATGCGTGCGCCAGCTATGTGTAGGAAGACTTGAGAGCACGAAGAAAGTTTCTTGTGCAAATGCACGTGTAATGACGGTTACCGTGTTTGAACTGGAAGTAGCCGTCGCGTGTAGTACACCAAGTGTGCAACTTATCGTCCGTACTCGACAGGCTTGGTTGTCCATGGGGACAATGATTCGTTGGGTGAACGCAGGGTGCAACGGTAGTCGCGTTGAGCCTGTGTGGTCTTAGAGTCCTCCTTGTCGGTGTTACGCAGCCCAAGACTGACTAGTGGTGGTGCATCTTGCCAGGAACGGTTGAGATGCTCACTGAGGGCTGCTTTTAACTGACGACGAAAACGTTCCACCATCCCGTTGGATTCCCGGATAATAGGCGGTAGTGCGTATATGCCTGCACCCAAGGGTATTCAGGAGATCTGTGAAAGATCCTTCAAAATGAGAACCACGATCAGTAGTCACCACTGCGGGACAACCAAATTGGGCTACCCACGTTCCAAAAGGCGCGAGCCACCGTTTCGGAAGCGCAATCGGGAAGTGGGATTGCCTCCGGCCACCTAGTAAAACGGTCGACATAAGTCAGAAGGAAGGTAAAACCGTTAGAAGGTGGCAGCGGCCCAATTAGATCGATGTGCGCTTGATGAAAACGTGCGTCAGGTGCAAGGAAGACACCGATGGGGCTTCTTGGTATGCCTATGAACCTTGGAACGTTGACATTCTAGACAGCAGCGAGCCCAATTTCGGACGTCGTGGTTCACTTTAGGCCATACAAAGCGTTCAGTGATAAGCTTCACTGAAGCACGTATGCCAGGGTGCGATAGGTTATGCAGTGCGTTGAACACTGTACGACGAAACGATAAGTGCACTACAAGCTTGGGTAGGCTTTGTGGAACAACGTACAAGATGGTGCCCTCAGAGAAAAATAAGGGAATCGGCAATTATCCGTTTCGAGGGATTCGGCTTGAAGGTCGTTCAAAAGGGAAAACGGTCATTTTGGCGCGAATCCTCGTTTTTAAATATTTTGGAAATTTTAAAATCGGAATTTCAGGCAAAATATTTACAGTGCATCAATTTTAAATAAACAGCAGTACTGGAAATATCAAATACATCGATTAAGTGCCAAAAGTACTGGTTTGGTGATGAAAAATTTCCACCATTTTTGCGAAAATCACCCGTTATTGGCGTTAGGTCACTTTTTCAAGTCTTGTAAATGCACTTATTGCAATGTTCCAGATGGAATACGTCATTCTATAGCCTGAGAGTGCTTCATTCTGTGTGGTTTCGAAGATATGGTCGAAATGGAAATATACGACCACACAATGTTGGCATTGCATTTCAACAAGAACACTAACACATTTGATGATGAAACATGTATGACAACGTTTCCAGCTTCCTTGTCTATACGATATTTGTACTGTTTCTCCTTGTTTGGAAGATTTCAGGTAGATACTGGTCGACGAAATGTTGCCCTTGGAAATGGTTGGAAATGACGCTATCATATGGCTGTTTTCATCTTCGGTTGATATGCAGCGGCGTGAGAAAAGGGTATATGTCCCACTCTATCACTTGGAATCTTCAGAAGTAAATTCTATTCACTCTACTGCATTGTTTCCAACTAGATTGAGGTCGCGTGTCGTTCATACGAAACGGTATACGGAAACAGATGAACTCAAGCTGCCTGCCGATCATTGAGAGGTATACCTCTCAGCCAGTCGCGACTTGATGGTTAAAACGCCAGGTATCTATCGCGGTGCAGAAAAATACTCCGATCAATATGACAATCAACGGACTCAAAAATGATGATTACCATGTACCACAGACGCTTCAAATACAAGTTTCTCATCACTTCCCGCATGTGTTTGTTCTCCATGTTGTTCATGGCGAACGTCATTCGGAGGAGCAGCTACTAGTGTGAATGCATACTGCATTCTCAGACGTTGATCATAGCCTAAGTCAATCGGATGGAGCAGCTACTGGTGTGAATGCATACTGCATTCTCAGACGTTGATCATAGCTGTAGTTAGCCAGACGTTAGCAGAACTCTACATATTGCCATAACCTGGGAACGAGAAAATGTACCGTCAGCCAACATCCTGCGTGTGGCGCGCGGAACGGAAAAAGTGAAAGAGTTCGGCGCTAACGGGGTTAGGGCATACAATTGGGCTGAACAATTTTGCCTCAACATGGAGTGTCAAACGGTAGAACAAATACCAGCAAAAAGTGAGCTGTTCTGACAGGTCGATACCATGTGAATCGAGGTTTTCGTGCGAGTGTGTAAGGTTTGCGGGAGGAATGGTTTCACCCGTAACCTTATATAAAGAGTGTTTGTATGCTAGTCAATACACCGTTATTACTAGCTACCCCTTATCGCAGCCTGAAGGTTTAGCGGTATGAGTGGATTATTACAAACAGGCATACATATATGGGGAAAACGCATGTGCAAAAAATAAACCTGAGTCCCCTGTGTGCGTGTTCTAAGTATAACTCCATGTGAGTCGGTCTGCTGGATTTACCAATAAGCTGCAATTTTACATTTACCGGCAATCTGGGTAATGCGTCTACAATAACACATATGAATAAAACGATGTTGAAGTATCAATGGTTCCCTGAGTATGCAGTGAGTTCAGTACAAGATGAGGTGTGAGTAAACGGTAGGAGCATAATCTGTTTCAAGCAAACTGTTTTCAATAGGAGCCTGATAGGGGGGACGGACATGTACGTTATATGCGGCTGACGGCTAGACTTTTCCCAGGTTGCATTCCCGAAGTCCTCAGAAGGTATACAATGTTCGAAGATAGACATTGTTTTTGATAACGCAAGATTGTTATCCAAGCCCTTCTTGAAAGATTGAATGTTGTTACTGGCTCCGGTTAGTTTTGCTTTATACACATGATGAAACATGCGTGGCCCAGTTGAATTCCCCAGGATTATTGTACCTGCATGTGTGTGTTTATTCGACGTGATCTAGTAGAACGATCACTCCAACTTCCTCACTTTAAATCGTTCAGAGTGATATTACGTCAGGATAAATATTTCACAGTTCAACGGGCTGGAAATTGTGATGCCGTCAATAATGGCCGTCTGGAGGTAGCGTATGTGTAACAACGATTTTATACAGTCGCCAGAAAATTCCTCGCAGCGGATTACGACACACCTTTCCATCGTTACTCCTTAGGTGGTCCCCGCAATCCCAGTTAGTACACCATCCAACATCAAATTACCCCCCACAGACACCAACTATTCCTCGCCACACTCAATCGTACACCTAGGTGGACGCATTAATTTGCCTACTCGTTTCCCTTAACTTCCTTCAGTCCTGTTTATTTTGCCTCCTGTGCGAGCATCGACGCTGGCTTTAGATGTTCTGGGAGGGAAATGTTATGGTGTTTCCACTGTTATATACCACATGCTGCCTACCTCGTTAAACCGCTGCATCAGACTGCACTGTACACTTGTTTGACTTGGTAAAAGCAAACACAACATTTTAAAATGAAGAACATGCCACGCCCACATGTCAATTCTTGCTTCAAAGATCGATGATTGACAGCCAGCCAAAGCATTCTATTGTTGGATTAAATTCTAGCTTCAGCAATTTGCACCATCAATTACGCTTGGAACATTTCGAACACTTCTCCAATATCATTGGACGCTTCGTGGATATTGTTTATTCTTGGTGAATCGAGTCGTTGACTTCACTTGTTACTTTGTATTCAGGTTCGTTGTAATCCATTCATTTTCCCCACACTATATGTTGACTGCATAATATTGGTGACATAACACGTGTACTGTGGAGTTTAGGGAGGGTTGTCAATCAAAAGTTATTCGGCGTTATGACGTCGGTCGAATAATCACTTGAACTCATCCGATGATGCTGCCGCAGCAACTGCCTCACGAAGAATATTTCAGTATTTATTTGCTCGCATGGAATAATGAAAACTTCTCGCATTTAATCCCACTCTGTTGCCCTCCCAACATTAGGGAATGTCCCTCTGTGTTTGTTTCTTCACTGAGAACTAGTAGGTTAGTGCGGAGGTGATAAGTCGAATGCAGAAGTATGTTCCCAAAAAGACGTCGATATTACGGAGTAAACAACTTCAGTTTCTCAAGCTTTCAAGCATACAACAAGGTACTTATCCGTAGCAGTTTTTGGTGGTTCTTCTCTGAACGCTATCAATTATCCTTAACGTTCTAACAAATAAAAGAAAGACAGGCCCATATGTTCACGCTTAATTTGAGAGCTTACTAGGCTACGGCATAAGCCACAGAAGTTAGCAGTGCTTATGCGACCCAGATCAAATTCTATGAATCACATGATACTACTGACTTTAAGTGTTAATAATGTGGTGTTCTTAGGTCACGTTGCGGGGTGAACGACATAAGCGAGATTGCTGCCACGTGTCAAGTTTTCGTCACTCCGTGGGACATGAAGGACGGCACATTTGTTTACGTTGGAGGGCAGGTGGCTTGCTGTCACTCAGTGTATTGGTTTATTCAGGTCAGTTTCGAGGATGTTCCCATCCACTGGAGTCCACGCCGTTATCCGGATCCTCATATCATCCGCATAAACCAGGCACTTACTAGGCATAGTAGCAGCATCAGTGATTTATATCAGAAATAACAGTGGTTCAAGAATGGATCCCTGATGTACACCTCTAGCAGTTGGGTGCGCGGCAGGGTATTTCTCCTGACCCCTTATACTAAACTTGTCCGAAAGGTGATTTTACAGTCAGACTAACAGTTGGCTTGAACTGCCACGAGCATCCACTTTGTTTATAAAGATATCGGGATCTACCGTGTGGAACGCTTTCGCAAAACCCAAATGGACTCTATCCGCATCACAGTCAAAACCCATTATTTTGGTCCGTGGGTCACTTGCTACGAAAAGTATGGTGGTTGTGTATAAATGTTTTCGACAGAATTCAGGCTGTTGATGCGCAAGAGGATTGCGTTCCCCTGCGTGGCATTGAATCTGACCGTCGATCAAGCTTTCTAAAACCTTTGATACCGTCGTGAGTAAAGCGACGGGACGGTAGTTCGCGGCAGTACTACATATGGAGCTCACATGAGGGGATATCATATGACAGTTCCTGCATTCAGTTGGGGGTTTGCCATCATTTAATGATCGACAAATTAATGCGTGTAACAGAGCTTTCAGGAAGTGTGAGTGTCCCTGAGGAAACTGGGTGGCATATTGCCGTACCCAGTGACACGTGTCTGTAGGTCCATAAGATTCCTAGGGTGAGATGCCCAAGAGTTCTCGATGTTGTCAACAACATTCGCGTTGTTGAATGGTCACTTACAAGGATTCTTTAGTAGAACGCCGACTTCGATACAATATACAACACTCGGTTAAGACAAAATAGTATCAGCGGCCCAACCCTTTGTTTTGGAAGTTCCCTTGACGGTCTTAGTACTGGGCACGCCTGTCTTAGCTTTGGATACTTTGAGTAGGTGCACGTGGAGTGCCTCTGCATCCAATTCCGGCATCGTCGCAAGATAACCTGTAGGGCACCACGGCTGTGCCCAGCCGTTGCATCGTATATGTTGCACAACGTTGTTTAATGTGGGCGAACACCTTGAGCACCGTCGTGCTATGGTGAACCTCAGGCCTTGCATTTGGTATTCATGAGCTTCCGGATGTTCTGACCCAGCCAATGTCTCATCTTTCCCGGCCAAGCACGCATTAGAGACACACACCCATTCGTTGGCATGGTGTGCGATAATAGTGAAGATCACTCAGTGGTAGACCACAGATACTAACTGGTCAATCACCCGAATAGCCATACGTGGCATTTCTCTTGAGGCCTGTATATTTGTGTGATGAAACGTAAATTGGCTCAAGGGGAACTTTCCAGGCACGTGTTGCTGCATATGAAATCAGACAGCACGGTGACGTAGTCACGTGATCCAAGCGGAACGTTGCAATTCGTGTTGGCCACTGTCGTATGCGCGTCATTTCGGCCTGCATGCCCCACACTCGTGCTAGGGTTCAAGCTGCGTTCTGATTGGTCGCACCTTCAACGATCAATGATTCATTCGTCCACGCACTTAAGAATAACGCCACCGCTTATAAATATCACCATGCTGTATGTATTTTTTCTGACTCATGTTCCTTTCTATCACTGTTGCTGCCTGTAATGCTAAATGTTGAGTTTATTCGAGTGAGAATACAACCACCATCTTATATCTACTTGACAGATTTATATATAGCCGAGACAATCCTTTGCTTGGACATTACATCCTCGAAGTTCGTATGTTTTCCGTTAGACCTAGACATGAGCTGGCAGTAAAATATTGGATGAATGTGGAGTCGGATTTGCCAATTATGGACAAGAGTTGGAGACCTATTTGAGAAAGGCCGAACCCCCCATAATAGATACGTTCGGGGAACTGTGTCGCTAAGCTTCAGAACCTAAATGAGTTGTTCATCGTTGAAGCGTGTCTTTTGGGGGGCGATAAACTACAACGGTTGCGCACTTTGTACTACCGCCGGTTCTAGAAGAACAACAAAAGGAATACATGTGGAAGCATCTGCTTTTGCGGCCTTGAACTAGTTAACGTATCAGTTTGTAACGGGAAAGCAGGACGTTCTGGCTTCGACTATCCGTTATACTAGTAAACCAATTTTGTGCAACGTGGAGACACATGGGGACAGCGTTTTTCTTAAGTGCAAGGGTTCCAGTGTTACGTCTGTAACATTGGACGACAGAAGCAAGCAAGAGTCGAAGGCCCAGTAAGAAACGCTATTAAAAGGCAAGACGACACCAACAGCACGGCAGTGCGCTGCGTTACAAGCTTATACACAACCTCCATGAAATGACATCTAGGCAGCATAACAATTTTTTGCCGAAACCCCGTGGAACACGCGTACTATTTTCTTTCCTAGTGCATGCGTCAAAGCTTTGTCAACTGCAGTTGTTTCCTCTCTGATAACATTTGTTTTGTTGATGGATTTTCATACTATATGATTATTTTTCACATCATCCGTCATTACCTGCATTGATCGTGCTCACCCGAACGTGTTTCTCAAAGATACATCAAGAAATATACATTATTATTGTTAGGATGTATCATGTCGTACCGTCTGTTTGATTCCTTCAGGTAACTTCTGAGACAACGTGAGTGGGTATTCATCAAGCTTATGTTTCACTTTATCGTCACCAGTGGACTGAGCCGTATTTGAAGGCACGATGTTCTAGATACATATTAGGTTCAAGCGGTCTGATTGTAGTTCCAGAAATTTTTGGAATGTGGAGGATCTGCCTCTCGGCCATGCGGAGGAGGACGTGAATTCGGTCGTTGTTACCGAATACTCTGTAGTGGTAGCCGGGAGTCCTGAGTATACTGATCGAGCCAGAGACGCATAGGGACAGGGAAGTCGCGATGAGATCAGTGTGCTTGTAGACGAGCTATTCGTTATAACTATGTGTCCATGACGGTGACGTGTGACCTGAATTTCCCTGCGTGGTGTGTATCTTCGAAAGTTTGGGAATAAAAGTAACTTGGAGAGCTAATGCCACATCCACTACCCCACCAAACATGGTGAACTCTGTGCTCCAATGAATGGTAGCACATTCTCTCCAGGTTTTTAAAAAACGACGTTAAGCTCTGTGGAGGGGCACCAGCCATGCCTCAAACGTGAGAACATCGGGAAATAAATTCAGGCTTTATAGTGCGACACTTGCGATGGATTGTTATATCGTACCTGCGCGCCAGTCGTCGCTGAACTATACAAATGCCTTAAAAACAGCTGTTTGACTGGTTAAAGTTTAGTTGCCTGAAGCGTTGCACCGTAGGTGCCACTTCAATTATTCATCGAGATTCTTCCAAAAGTCTACATCGAAAGCTATGTAGCACACCGGAAACGATTATCCATGGGCTGCTTGTATGTGCATGTAACCCGGCAATTAGTAGACCGACATTCGCTGATGTGGTTACGCCAGTTTTGGAGGGCTAGGCTTCACTTAACTGAAAGAAAACAGTAGGAAGAAGTCAACCAAATATGACATCAAAGATGGCCGCACTTACCACCAGACCTGAGGTCATGGAGGTTTGCTGTGTACCAAGTGGTCGTGTTGGCCCTCTTCGCGGACGCTTTTGGGGGGAAAGGTCGGCCAAGATCAACAACAGTACAATCTCCAAGCGACCATTTTGTGGTAGTAATTAACCTTTCTGAAGCTATCACCCGGAAGTCCCAGTCAATGCAAGTCTACGGTATCGCTGCCTTTCTTGATTCGCTAACTAAGCTATCCACAACTGGAGAAGGAAATATGGTTGCAACAACTATTGTCGGGGCAGCATCCCACCTTGACCGGAAGGCGGATGAAATAATCGCAAAGCTTAAGCCACGTAAAGTTGAAAACTCAATCGGAAATTTGCGTGCTTCTACAGCGATCGTCAAAAACACGTTACGTTGACGTGTGCAAAATGGGAGACCTGACCCCACAGGCCCGTGAACGCCTGGAGGCAGCACCATAAGGACTGCATGAGGAGAGAGATGAAGGGGAGTGTTGCCTGTTCATGCAAAATCTTCCGGTTAATCGCGCGAGGAGCTCTGTTCTCCCGTAATGAAGGAGTGAGGTAGTAGAGGTCTCATTACTACTGTTCGCTTTCCCTCTCTCTTGAGACAATGAGGCAAGCATAAAACGGACAAGAGTGGCGAAGTGAAACGCTCAAAGCCTCTTAAACAAGATGGATGAGGTGCCAGAGTGAGGTTCGAATTAATAACACCGCAGTCCTAGCTCACTCAGAGACGTTGCTCTCAGAGGAATTGATGGGTGTTGAGGCTTCCCTTTCCAAATACACCAGCTTTCATTCAGACCGTTCCAGTGCTAGCGTTCGGCAAGCAGGTTGAGCAATGCTTTTTATCCGCGAAAATATTCTGGTCACTCGTGCGCTAGCCACAGCTGACTCTGATGATATATACGAAAGACTGTGGTGCGAGGACAAGGTCACACTGAACAATCCTACTATGTTAGATGCTCTATACCGCTCTCCTGGAACGTTGCAGGATCAGCTACTAGACGATCTGAGGATTTTTGGAGCAACCAAGCACCCGGCAATATTGGACCCCAACTCACCCAGTATCAGTTGGGGGAACGCAAACTTGTGTCAGTGGTTCGGACAGTTTTTCTGAGTCGCTGCCTCGAAAGGTAGTCACTGAGTTGTGCTGCTACAAGCACGTGGGGCTTCAACTCGGTTGCGTTCCGGGCGCAACCTCAAGTTGGACTCGATGTTCTCCACAATAGAGTCCGACATCAATCGCGCAGATATTTTGGATCCAATAGGAGGGAGTGATAATATGTTTTTGGACATACGGTGGGTGAGAGGAGAACCGCAGGCAACAGGAGTAGCTGAAGAATTCCATTCGAACACATGGAAGGGGCTGTGCGCATTTTTGAGTTGGGCTGTAGCGCGATCACTGTTGATTAGTAATGAACCACTCGTTTCTATCTAGTCTCCAGCTCCGTGATCAACACTTTTCAGTTAGGTTCAAGTTGCCGTCATCACCAGACCAGCTGTGCTCGGTATGAGTCAGTAGTAGATTTTCGAGGATTTAGGATATCTTGAATTGAACACCACCCACAATTGATCGCAGCCTTCACATTAAAAATGCCTCACGGCAAACTCATTTAGAGAAGAAGCACTTGAATCAAATTTTGCTCTCATTACTGCCGTTACTGATTAGCTTTATTGAAAGCGGAATTTGAGTCTGGTGCTTCCTTTCAAAGTGAGTTAGCCGGAAAGCCTTTCTAAGTGCGAAGGCTGTCATCAAGTTTGGGTCGTTTTCAATCCGAAACAACCTAACGCCCCGGATTTCTATGGCTGTGTGTAGTACCATTAAGCTGATATAGCGTCAGAAGCATGAGGAGGGGCTGGCTGTGGAATGGGTAGCAGCAACAAAGAGGCTTTGAGTGTTTACACGACAATCTATCAGAATCGCGGCGGAAATTCCGGCTCCAAAAAATGGGTACAAAAACGAAGTTGTTAAGGGCAGAAAAAAGCCCAATGAATAACTCGACGTCACGCTTCCGCCTACTTCAAATATGACACGTAGTCTAACTTGCTAGACCGTGTTCTGTCGAAACGCTGTCCACTGGTAACGAAGTGGAACGATAGCTGAAGTTAATTGACGTCAACAAGCCCCCGACACTTGAAACACTCACCCGTTGTCGCTATGCCAACTAGCGGTGAAAACATCCGTGCCCCTGACAGACGTGTATTAACAGCCCCCGAAGGAAAGCAAACCGCTAGAGGCGCTTAAGTATGCTGTGATTGCGTCTGCGTACGTTGAAGGAAGACGTTCGCAGTCTGTCAACTACCGGCCGGCGAGATTATCTTCTTCGCTTGATAACGTGATAAAGCGGTTCGTGGCCGGTCGCCTTCAGGAGTATTTGAAATGCCCCATAATCCTTGGTAAGAAGCAGCAGGGATTTCTGAGAGGGTGATCCTACCTGATAAACCTCCTGCATGTCAGAGAGTGATGGGTGGAAGTGAGAGCTGGAGACGAAACCGCGGACGTTGTGATTGCGGATTTCCGCAGGGATTTTGATGGGGTTCCAAATGATTACTTGCTCGCCAAGCTGATAGCGTGTGCTGTCAACTGGTTCATGATGGAAGTGATAGCAGACTTCCTTCATGGCAGGTCATTTGCTGTCCGAATGAGCCGACATCTATCGTACTGGCCACCTTCCCCTGGCAATGCTTCATAGAGATCAGTGCATGGGGGCTTGTTGTGTTAGGTTTTCATCAAAGACCTAATGCATCCGTTGTTTGCCGTCGTGCTCGTTGATGATACGAAGGCCTGGGAGAACATTTATTTAGACGAGGATAACGAAATATTGCAGCAGGATTGAACGCGATGTCAAGGTGGACAGTTCAACACAGCCCGCCTTTAAATTCGCACCTTCCTACACCTAGATAATGTCGGCGATGTTGAGGCAAATCATATCGGCGGGTACTCGTTGCCGTAGTGTGGTAGAGGATGACACCTTGGGATGCTGCTGCCTGACACCCTAAAAACACGGGTTTTCGCTGCACAGGCCCGAGTTAAAGCTGAAAGAGTGCTTGCAGCAATCCGTCGACCAATTGCTGAGATGTCCAGATTGTCCCTTCTTGTATTCGCTTCTTCTCATGCTCGTCCCAGCAGCACTACTCTCCCGCAAATAAAGAGGGGTATCTCAAACTGAAAGGGTACAGGGAGCAGCAACGCGTATGTCTGTTATTTGTACAACCAGCGGATAGAGTATCTGAACGTGAACCCTCGGAGTTGCCGCTGGCTCCGCTGTGAACTTATTGTCATACGCTGTATTTTAGCAGGTGGCGTAAGGAGAGAGGTCAACGCATACCTCCCTGTCTGCGATGAGTATAGAATCTGGAGCCATAATCTTACGGTTCTCCGAAAGAAATCGGCGCGACCTTACATTCGATTTCGTCTGTTTTGAAGGGCCATCGATAACTGTAGTGCACTACCAGCGCAGCTGAGGCCGTCATCTGGTGATATGGCCTCAGAGTAACTCCTAAATGCGTTGGAGGATGGGGGAATCGCGCAACATCTGGTCTAATCTAGTTTCGGCATGCTCATTGGAGAGGGAGGCAGTCGGCGATTCCCGTCGACTATCCTTGAACAAAGAAACAGCGGCACCAACAGTGAAGCAAGAAATACACTTTCTTTCCTTCATACTTTTCTTGCGCAATGAGTAATTTCCGTTGGAGGAGCTCACTTGACTGCTTACATTTGACGTTCTCTTGAAAAACTCAGTTACACCTTCGACATCCCCAAACCCGAAGATCCCTGAGACGTGAGAGTTGTCTTACTAGTACCACTGCATCTTTTCACATGACGTCGTGAGGGGAAAGTTGCCACCAACCACTGACGTCGAAGTTTGTGTGTTGGCATAAGCATCCCAGATTTACTCGTGACTATGTAACGAATCTACGTCGTTTCCATTACTGTAGTCTACACTCACTAAAATAACAATGTTTCAGCCTTCGCCGGTCAGAACGCCGCTCAACCAGTCTGATGTTGACTGGAGTCTGCAGCTCGACTGGAATTTCCATGGACATTCGACCTCCCTGTGGCTCTCGTGCGGTTGTGCCAAAGACTACCTCACGCCCATCTGAAGTGGCTGAATCAATCATTTAATAAAAATGACCAAAATATGGCAACATCATAGAATTGTAACGGTAACGGATAAGCGCAAGAAGTATGTGCAAAATAAAACTTAAGAAGTTACCATAAAATGGGAACGACTCACTGAAATGTCACGGTCCGCTGATGTGAATGGGCCATCACACGAGAGAAAGACAGCGCCAGAGAGGAGGTCCGGAAGGACGACCGATGGATAATAATGGATCATAAAATATAAGTACGGATTGTGGACGCTATACATCTCACTAGCGCCTTTCAGCTGTGTTGAAGTCCGCTTGCGTGCGGTGAATAGGTTAATAAACAGTTTGCAGACTCACCGTTTTCCCATTACGACTGCCGATGCGCGTTAGTATGAGGCTGGGAAAACCTTCGAATTAAGAACCAAAGTTTCACTCCCATCCATTGATCACCCGAAGTAAAATCCCTCATGCAGTTGAAGCGCGGATATGCCGTTTGTCAAGCCTGCGAATCGAATCTGAACGTGACTTTTGTTTGTTTGTTCGAATATTTTTTAAGCCCGCTCGCTTTGGTGGTGTTGGATGTCATGGCCAGCTTTAGCAATGTGGAGCTCAGATTGTTTGAGGAGTCTTCCTTCACGTGTCGTACTTTGGGGGCTTTGTTGACTCTAAATGTAGACAATAACCGACTCTTTTTTTTCCGGTAAGACAGTGCAAAATAGGTCATGCCTGAAGCCATTCTGAGGTCATGAAGGAAATTACCTTGGGATCAAATGTTTCAATTTCCCGTCTCTCAATGAGAATAGCCGGGATAACAGTGAAAAAAGAGACCAATGAAAGAGCACTGGTTTCGTATTTTGTTGGATTCGATTCCTTAAAGGATCTATTGAATTTCTTGGTTAGTGCCTATTAGATCTAACGGTGGTAGACCTGTATGAAAGCATGTAATACCAGCCTTACTGGATGTGGGTCGGATTTGATCGTCTCTTCTTTTGACAAAAGAACCGATTCTTGGTCCGCTGTTCAGTACTTCCAATTCTACAGCTATCTGAGTCAGCAGCAGAATATGATGCAGGTAAGCACTGTCTTCGCTTTTATCTCGCCATAATGGACGTATATTCTGCTGTGACTGTAAAGCTGCTCCATATTTCGCCTTTACTCTCGTTCTAAAGTCAGTCGTTTTTTTACTTTGTTTAACGTATCATTACACTTGGTTGCGTCAAATTACGTGCCGTTTGTCTATTTTCACTATCTTAAGACAAATGGTGGGAGGCATTTGTGTTACGTTTGTGCCTTTTAATCTCGCTGCATCGTCTCAGTATATTAATCACAGATGTTCATTCATTTAATCACCAAACGACTGTGCGTAACCACTTTGCTCTTTCGCCCATATTTCCGTTCACTGGGACAGGGGTTAGAAGAACATTCACTAGTTCATCCTGTTTCCATCTTATGGTGGTCCTGTACTTTGTCACTTGACTTCACATCTTGATGTATCCGCATGCTTCTGAAACGAATAGGCTGAGCATTTTTGTATTTTGCGTATGCGCTGCATATCATCACGATAGACGGCAATAAATCAGTGCTACACGCTGATGCTCACCTGCCACACAACCACGACGAAAAAGCCGAACCTATGGGACGAGAAGAATAAAAGGACGAAGAGCGGCCTAACGGCTAAAAAATAATTACGTCTATATTGAGACATTCAACATCAAGGTACCGACAACTTCGCAAACAAACAAGCTGTAGGTGAAAGTAAGGCGTCATCAGCAAGACAGCTTCCTTACGGCTTTCACTGCCCCGCGTCATTAAATGCACTCACTTCACAGACAACTCTAACTGTTCTATGTCATCTGGTCTTCGGTGCGTTTCTTCTCCATCGCAGCGGGCTGCCCAACCCTAAAAACTCTCGAGAGATCATCATCATAGACAGCAATACATCAGTGGTTCACACTGATGCTTGACTGCCACACAACCACGAAGAACAAAGAAAAGAAGAAAAAAACTTATATAGGAAGAAAGAAGAAAACAGGAGGGGAGGGGAAGTGGACCTAACTACTAAAAATAGCTACGTCTATATTCAAACATACAACATCAAGGCGCCTACACCTTGCAAACAAACAACCGAGCTGTGAGTGAAAGTAAGGCGTCATCAGCAAGACAGCTTCCTTACGGCTTTCACTGCCCCGCATCATAAAGCTCGAGAGAAAATGAGAGTGGCGTTGTCCAGTGCTGTACAATGGGTAGCTGGGAGTTGTCTCTTCACGCAGCATGTTCTGATCGTCTAGAAGAGAGGAAACAATGAATTACCTGCACGGCAGGCGGAAAGGGCTAACTCACTGTCAACGTATCCGGCTGTCTAAGAATAATCTCCTAACCGACGACTTCATCGACACCTTTGGTTTCCTCTTCTTGTGCTGCTGTCTAAAGTTGATAGACTTAAGGAAGAAAACGGTTAGCATGCTAATAAACAAGGTCCTCAAGGATGCCGTTTTGGTTGAGTACTTGGTAATGCATCAGATAATTGCGAAGGCGTGAGAGTCGAAACAAACATTTTGTCGTTTTTATGTGTACTTGTCAAAATACCCAAAAAGCTACAAAAAAAAAATGAATAGATAAACCGTTAACCACATTTTTGTTAACATATCGCTAGGTCTAGATATATCATACTAACAGGTGGACAAAGATAATAAGTACGAATGTGTGTATGTTATGCCGAAAAACGTCATTTCCAAAAGTAAGCAATCTTAACGTATCCCGCAAAAAGTATGGGCTTGTGAGGCTTCCTACCAATACAGTTGTGCCCGGAGGTAGAGATAGCGAGAGTTGAGGTTGCGTGGATATCGATGACCCCAAGAGGTTCCGGAGACGGAACGCATTTTATTGCCACCGGGTATTTCAGGCAAGGAACGTCAATTGTCGACGAAGGCGTGACTGATGGTTCCTCTATAAACGCTGGTTTCAGCCTGTCGACAGAAGCAATCTCACATTTGTCGTTGCGGCTAACGTGGATACGATAGGGGTCGGTGTATAGAGATTGCAGTGGTCGACGCAGGTCCCGTATGTAGAAAGAGACAAGTACACGAGGACAGTTTGGCGTGTACGTACACCGCTAGTGATTGCTATCTTGGCTGCGCCGAACGTAGTTTTCGTGTGTAATGCGCCAAACGAGGTGTACAACTGCGGTTATCTGAATGTGTCACAGGTAGGAGTTGAATTGTGAGGGAGCTCTTCTGACGAAGGATCAGTGACTTGTGCAGCAGCCTATGGCTGCCAACTCAATGCTATTGTCAGCAGATGTGCTGAGGTTATGGACGCGTGAAAGAGCGTCCGCGACAGTGTTTTCGGTACCTGAGACATGTATATCAGTCGTAAACTGAGAGATATAGTCCAGGTGCCTAACTTCCCTTGGGGAATGCCTGTCGGATGAAGCGTTTAAAGAATAGATTAACGGTTTGTGATCAGTGTAAACCGTAAAGTCCTGCCTTCCACCGAATGCCGGAAGTGGCGGATGCCTAAATAGATGGCCAATAACTCTCTACCGAACGTGCTGTAGCGGGATTCCGCGGGTTGTAAACGTTTAGAGAAGAAAGCTAAAGGTTGTCATTACATCATAATAAACTGCCGTACCACGGCGCCTTCAGCTGTGTCAGAAGCGTCGGTTACAATTGACAGTGATGCATTTACATCAGGATGAGCAGGGAGGGCTCAATGAACAGCCAATGTACAGCCTCTGTGAACTGGAATTTGCGTTCACCTCCACGGAGGAGATCGGTCATTGGCTGCATTATATGCGCACAGTGAGGTATGAAACGTCGGTAGTAGTTGACCAGACCACTAAAACGACGAAGTTGCTTGAAGGAATTTGGCTCGGGGTATTCACGGATGGCTTTCACCTTATCCGTGAGTGCAGCGATTCCATTTTCTGAGATCTTGTGACCCAGAAACTATTGTGGCCTTACCTAGTTCGCACTTGGTGGAATTAACTGTGACGCCATGTTGGGTCAAACGTTCCAGTAGAGTGCGAAGATGCGTAACGTGAAGAATTAGCAACCAAAATATCATCTAGATAGGGGTAAACAAAGTCCAAACCGCGAGTCACTTCATGAATGAAGCGTTGAAAAGTTTGAGCTGCGTTGCTCAAACCAAATGGCATTCGAAGAAACTCGAAAAGGCCAAAAGGGGTGATAACTGCGGTTTTGGGTATATCTTCTTTGGCTACCGGGATCTGGTGATAGGCACGTACCAAATCTAAGGTGTTCTTCTTGTGAAGAGCTAGCAACTAAAATATCATCTAGATAGGGGTAAACAAAGTCCAAACCGCGAGTCACTTCATGAATGAAGCGTTGAAAAGTTTGAGCTGCGTTGCTCAAACCAAATGGCATTCGAAGAAACTCGAAAAGGCCAAAAGGGGTGATAACTGCGGTCTTGGGTATATCTTCTGTGGCTACTGAGATTTGGTGATAAGGACGTACTTAATTTATCCTGCTAAATATGTTTTTTTTTCATGTGAGCGAGTAGTTAAATCCTCCATATGCGGGATTAGGTGCCTGTCAAGGACGGTTGCCTTGTTGAGCACTCGGTAGCCATCGCATGGTCGCCAATCACCTGACTTCTTAGGGACCATATGCAGCGGTGAGGCCCATGGACTCTCGGAAGGGCGTATTATCCCGAGTTCAAGCATGTGCTCGAACTCTGCCCTGGCAAGCTTGGGTTTGTTGAGAGCCAACCGGCGAGGCCGCGGTAAGATGCGGAAAACCTTATTATGGATGCGGTGTGTGATACTAGAGGTAATTGTTGGGATATCGTTTGATGTGCGAACGACCTGGGGGAACTTAGTGAAAAGATCCACAAGTTGTCTAGCAGCGATGGGTCGGGCATGTGTGGATTTTGTGGCCGCGACTGTTGCGTGCGTGCCAGGTATGCTTAGTTTGGTGCTGGAATCGATTAACAGACGGCGTCTCGTATCGACCAGCAGGTCAAAATGCCGGAGAAAATCGATGCTGATTGTGACGGAATGTGTCGTGGCCATTGTCAACACCCATCGGAATGTCTGCCGGAGACCTCAATTACGCGTTAAAGACAGCTATCCATTTGTGGATAGAGGCGTGCCATTTGTGGGCTGCCGGGGTTTGGCATCCCTCTATTTGTAGAAATAAACACGCTGATCTGCGCCCTGGCATCAACCAGGAACGTGTGTCCGGTTTCTACATCCCGTACAAAATGAGGCGACAGGGAGAGTCAGCGCCGACGGCATTGTTTGCCGGTAAAGTTCGGCTGTTGAGTTTGCATCGCCTTAGTGACGCATAGGTGCAGGGTTTGGTGCACCGCTTGGCTCGGTTACCAAAACGTTCGTGGTACCAACAACAGTCAGTTTTTGACCGCGGTGTGTGTCGCCTGGGTGATAAGCCAGGTCGGCAACCTGAGGAACGACTTGAAGAAATTTTGTTCAAATCATGTCGCAAAGCTGTGATTTCTGCTTTTAGAGCCTCAATGCCTGTTGGACCACGTTTTGTGTTAACCACACTGTCAGAAACGCGCGTGCCTATTGTAGGACGTGGACTAGGGTGTGGTACACTCAAGCAACTCAGTAGTGGTTGAAAACGCTCCACTACTTGGTCAGCGATTTTCGCTGTTCGGCAAGAGTCTGTGAACGAGCAACGGAAACTATTGCTTGAGTTGCTTCTGGTATTTTTTTGGACCAGATATACTTGATAAGGGCTTCGTCTGTGTGCGAGTTGCCGATGAGTTGTTGCATCTCTGCTAGCAATGTTGTAGGGCGTTTGTCGCCTAGCTTAAGGTCGTGAAAAAGTTGTTGCACTCGGGTCTTTTCAGAGGGTGTCGCCCGATTGATAACTGCCTTTTTTAGGTATCGTACCTATGCTCTACCGGTTGCTTTACTTCCGCCTCGCGAAGCTGTATAGTGACCACTCGGAAGCTCGGTTAATAACTGGCAGAATCTTGTTTGATCAGACAAAATTCCGTTGTTGTAAAATTCTGCTTCTAAGTAAACAAACCACAGAAGAGGGTCCATTTCCAAAAACGGAGGGACCACTAGAGCATTACTACCGGTGGAAAGGCTGTCAGCGTGCTTAGATACCATTGTGGATATTGGATAGTGGTTGCACGGTTATGAGCTGTCAAGCAAACTAATTAAACCGAATTGAGAAAATGTATAAATGAATATCTTGGACGTATACACGAACAGAGAAAAACAACTGATTACGCGTACGTCAAGAAAAGCAGTAAGTGTGCAAGTATGTAGAGGAACGAACTGACTCAAACACAAGTGACGACCGCAGCGAAACGTTCGAAAATTACGTCGGGCTCACCAATTGTTGGAACTAGTCCAACAGAATAATACCCAGTCTGTGGTCACTATCGAAAACCGATCGACAATGAAAACAAAGATTCAGCGCGTTGACCCTCGTGTATTAGTATCGACCCTGAATATTACGGATATTACAAAGTAGCTTGACTAAAACAAATGTAGATAAACGAACCAACATGATCAAAGTTGTACAATTAAATGCGACTATCAAAAATATTATGTTGTGTAGTCACTACAGGCTTTATATGTACACTGGCCGATCAAAAACCTCAATGGTTGTTTGTGCTACTTGGAAAGTGTCCAACAGCAACACTTTATCGTCAACATAATCAAGATCAGTCAGTCTTCCACCAGGTAGGAGGTCCACGCCGGCATCTTGTGAGTGCCGCAGACAGTCCTCCATTATTTCGTCTATGACGAAATTGAACAAAAATGGTGAAAGTGGACAGCCTTGACGTACGCCGCTCCTGGTGCTGAAACTGTCAGACAGTTCACCGTAAACCCTAACCTGAGCTGAAGTATGGGAATAAAGCGCCGACAGTATGTTCACATACTTGGTCGGTACACCCCTGCGTTTAAGCGACTCTAAAAGTGTAGATCGATCCACCGAATGGAACGCATCTTTAACGGTAAGAAGTGCGGTCATTATTGGCTCGCGATACACATGGTGCTGCCTCAGAATTTGAAGAAACGTAATTATTGGATCAGTGCACCCCCACCAAGGGCAAAACCCTGCCTGTTCTCTAACGTTTGCCTTTCGAGTCGCAAGGAGGCGACGAAGTATAATGGATGTCAGAACCCTAGTCATTATTGGGGTTTCGCATTGGTTTTCGCAAGAGCCCCTGATACATTTCCTGAGTGTGGAAGCTATTATCGAGTGACCCAGCACGGAGGGATGGTCTCCGTCGTCCACAAGTTGAAACAACTGAGTCAATGCCTCTACTAACGCCTCGCCACCTTCTTTGAAAAGTGCCGGCACGAGATCATCTGGGCCAGCAGCCCTATTACGATTGAGAGCCGAAAGGCAATTGCGAACCTCAGTCTCAGTGGGTGGTTCCAAATCTACCGACCAGGGTGCTACATCACAAGTTTGTGGCGGCAACACAATAGAAGCAGGAGGCCAGCTAAATTGACCCTCAAAGTGTTCCGCCCAACGCTCTAACCTTCTGGACTTATTATAGATTAGTGTGCCATCTGCCTCGCTGATAGCTTCACTGACAGACGGTCGCCTGGGACCAGTGGCACGGATCAGCTTAAACAGTTTGCCGGTGTTCCCTGAGGCAAAAGCGGTTTCCATTTCCTTAACTTTTTCCACTAACCAAGCCTCACGATCAGCCTTTAGACTACGTTTCAGTTTCCTACGGATATCTCTTCTAGACTTGTTATGTGAACTACCAGGAGGAACCTTCCGTCTGGCTTCTAACAACTCCAGGGATTTCTCTGAAATCCAATGTTTGTTTACCCCATGTACCCCTGTGCCGCATGCTACAGTACCTGCTTTCTGAATGGCCTGTGAGATTTGAGTCCAGCAGCTATTAGGTCTTCGGAGTGAGTACCACTGAGGCAGCTTTCTAAGCTGGTTTGGTAATTATGCTTTACCGATGGTAAAGCCAGTTTCTCAACAGCTAACCGTTGCTGTCGGTGGGGTCGTTGCCCAGCAAAAGTAAGAACAAAACGGACAACGTACCAACGCATGATCTGAATCCAAGTACGTGCTCCAATAAGAACGACAGTCCCGAATGGAGCCCCGTAGTTTTGTAGTTAAGCTGATGGAAACAATGATGATCTGAAGGCTTTCGGACGAATTAGTCAATTATTCGGGCCGTAATATATTCGTACCTACCTTACTAGCCATTCGCAACCCAACGACGTTCTGACAATCACCAGTGGCCAACAAACCCAGTACTTCACCCATCGTCAGGCGTCGCGTCAGCTATAGCACGACAAAATTAGTTGAAATTAACCAAGTAGGTTAGATGGCGAACAGTCTCAACGATTCGTTCGTATCAACGGAAATGAGGTCAGATCCAATTTAACCTTAAGAAAAGTTATACCTTGTGGGAATAAAGTACATCCAACACATCTCGGTATGATCATTTAGATGGTTCGTGACGATCTGCAGAAGATCCAGGTGAAGTGATGTCGAGGCAAAACCTGCGAACCCAGAAGTGTCGATGCCCCTGGGAGCTGTTTCTAGAATACCGCCCATAACATGAGCAAACTTGAAACAGTTATGATGAACTGCATTTGGATTGGGATGTTCGCTCCGCCAAGCAGTCCTTTATCCATATACGGACTTTTCGTGAGTTTGCGTGTCACTCGACGATAGCCGCTGTTGTATTCACAGCCTGAGGTTGACCGACGTTTCATTTAGAGGCTTGCCGCGTTGACCAAAATCCGCTTTTGCTACAGTTGCAACGCCCCAATATAACAAATCATTTTGCAACGTACCCATGTAAATGCCGACACATCTGTCTGGTGTTTGTTGAGTCCGAACTACTGTTGTAAAATAAACCGTCTGGACTGCCGCTGCAGATTGGGAAACGCTACACAGTCTTCTCGCTTAATTTCAAATGGACCATCCCATGTTTGCCTGTAGATGGTTCTCGGAAAAAAATACAAGATGAACAAAGAAAACAGCACAGTCTGAACCTAGTTGGTTACTCCGAGGTGAACGAACAGTTGACGAAACGGAGTCACTGATAAGTAATAGGTAAACAACCAATTCGCATCCACCGTTCAGATGCGCAAGGCAGTTTTTACGCACTCACGTCTCTTGCCGAAATGTACAACCGTAGAAATAATGCACGACTCGCACAACTGTAATAACTGGTTACCGTTAATAATGAGTTATTTAAGCAGGCGCGCCCCACAGTCCCTTCTCTTCTGGAATAAGACGACTAAGTTACACATTCATAACATAAACTGAAATAACGATGTTTGAGTAATTGTTCTACTTCAAAGGAGAGTACCGCCGAAAACATTCTTATCAAAGTTTAAAATATCATAAAAGTTTTCTACTCTAAAAACGTTTTAGTTTGTTTTTAGATTCGCCGGGTGAATTTTCGCAAAAACTACTGCCAGTGACATATTATCCTGTGAAGTCATGATGTTATCTAAGATCTTGAAGTAGACTGAGTTACCGCACAATTCATCCAAGTGCGCTTAACGTCTTTGCTGATCTAACGGACCACATAGAGTCCGAGGCAGACTGCACCAGTAACTCGCAGACGATTTACCAACGATAACTTTCGGCATTCGCCGTTTCTACGGAAGGATGTGTGGTCGAAGATCATAGCGCACACACACCTGAAGATTGGTAACAACCAAGAAATCTGTCGTATGCTTCCGGTGAGGGTTGACAAGTAGAAATGCGCTATTTAGGCCACTTTACTGAGTGCCATCAAAAAAGATTCCAGTTTAAAAAAAGAGCGTAGTGTTCAACATAATCGCTTGTAGGTTACCATTTACTGGAAGTTGGTTGGACAAACCCATCTCACTAATTTGATTGCCAGATTTGACCTCAATAACATTAGACACCTTATATGCATCATTATTTTCAGCTTTGAGTAGAGTCCCTGGGTATTAAGGATCGAGTTGCCGTTGATCCTGACGGCAGTTCATGCAGTAGCAGAGCAATAGGTAAAAATTAAACGTAGTCCAAAAATAAGGGCTCCTAACAAAGAAAAGACGACGGTCTTGATGACACAGACTATCTGCAGGTTGCGACATTTTCTAGTCCGACAGCGTTTCCAACCAATGGTCCATATGATTTCGAACTCCCAAACACAACAGACACACCTGCCACTTTTGTCCAGCAGTGCGATCAAATCCACCATACCCCGTAACGACGTCATCGTATGGCCGCTGTGCAGTTTCTTCCGACCATCAACAGCCACACTGAACAATACAAGACGCGGCAAACACCCCGTTGGCATGCGGAATACGTAACCCAACCGACGTACACTTTAGTTTCAGTAAATCGGCAATCCGTCGCAACCGTGTACATTTCCAACATTCCCGCCGACACTGTTATGTTGTACACACAGCCAACCTATTCCATGCGCGTTAACTAGCATAGACACACAAAGTCACATGAAGATTGAATACTGTTAATTTGCCCATTCCTAGATGTGAGTGGCTGCGACAGCCGGGCTTGGACGCGTGATCGGTAATCATAAGCCTTACAACTAGCAGCCGTAAGCGCTAGCAGTTTTGTTGGTTCACCGTCTTGAATTCACTCAGCGGCAATGGCATGCAGTTCACGCTTCCTCATTAGAGCATCAGCTGCATCCATAACTCTCTAAAACACCCTGCATCAAATGAGCGGGCAAAGTCGGCGAAGAGGGCAAAATCGCTACAACATTGTTGTTTTCCGTACGTTGAAGACAGGTAGTACTGGAGGCACTGAAACCGATTAGCCGCCACCTCATTTACCATCCGCAGCTAAATTCCAGTTTGGAAAGGCCCTACTTTGAGATATGAACGTAACCCACAGTAGCTAGATAACAGGAAACCACCGTTATTTTCCGAAGCAAATAACTGTTCGTCCGATTCCTATATTACACCAGTCGGCTGTCATCGACATTGCTAGGCGTAACAGACGACTGGTTAGCATCCTTAACACGACCTACTATTTCAAACCTGCACATATTCAGTAATTGAGCGAAGTAATTATTGAGACGATGAATCCTAATTGTTGTAATCGCGAAATTGTTTATCGCCAGACATCTGTCACCAGGTACATGAACATGTAAAACGAACTCATATCAGTTTTCACGGCCGTTTTCGCACATTACCAGTCATAAATGCTTCGCCAATCTCCGTGTTGGCACGCCCCACATAGTGCTTCCAATTATCGCTCCCAGTTTCTGGTTTATTTATCGTCGAGGTTTGCTTTTTTGCTTTCACACGCTAGTTGTTCTTTTCTATTCATTCCATTCTACTTACTAGCGACGCTGTGCACCATGCAGAGCTACCGTTGTGGTTCTTCCATCAAGGATGATGTCGACTGTTTTGGGAACAGAAAGAACATGTGCTTCAAGTCAAGTTAGACGTTGACTTCGATATCAAGGATTCAGCGGATGGTAGCGTCAAAGATATGACCGACATTGTCTAGCGGGCACACCTATTCAGCAAAACGTGAACTGGTCGTCCACGAAAGAACGCCTGTTCAAACTAACTGTTGTGTGGCGTCAAAGGTTCATTAAGGGATATCGTGTGTGCATTCGCTTCGTCAATAAAGTAGCCCTTCGGTGATATCCGGTTTGCTTTTCCCAAGCAGAGCTTTAAAATGTCCCGGATTGAGTCTCGGAATAATCGTAGGTTTTTAAACGGTGCGTCATCTTGGTTGTGCACAGATTCTAGAACAGCAGAAAACCTTCTTATCGTCTATCCGACTGTAGTTAGTACCATCCCACTTTTCACTTTCAGGGTTTCTCAACGAAGCACCATGTTCATCCGTCAATGTTGATCTGAGTTACTGGGATGTAACTCCGCACTAGTAACCGAAATCTGAGTTATACTGCAACACAAACGTTAAGGATCTATTGACGAAGGAACAAAGAGAGATATTTCATTAAATTACACCCTTGCAGCAGTCAGGCCTCAGTGTGGACCACTGATGTATTGCTGTCTATGGTGATGATGATGAAATTACACCTTAGATGAGACCAAGGGCCCAATGCGGTTATTGGCAAATAATAAGGTTAATATCGATAAGCCCGTTTCGTGTTTTTTTTAGAAACTGCGGTATGGCCGGTCTCATCCTCTCCTAACGTACCACTTAAGTGTGTATCGACAAACTAGGCTGGACGTGGGTTGGATCCCAATAATTAATAACGCGTGATGAACTTAACAAAAGTAATTAGTTCCGTCGACTGAGCGTTATCCGCAGAGCTTTACATACCAGGTCAGACAAGTTCCACAACGCCCGCCAGGACAGCAACAGAAGCTTAAACAGACTGAGATAGCCGCACTTCACATCAACTGAAAAGTGGTTTTGGAAACGAGGTTGCAGCTGTAACCACGGTAGTGTTGTAGTGTATGAGTCCCTCACTTTCACTTTGTTATCCTTCGATTTTATGATAAAGCACTCCTTTGAAGAGACTACTGACAGCATCAACCACAAGTGGCTTCTACAGAGAAGTGGTCTCTTTTTGAGGGTTGGCAACCGAGTGCATCTGCCTAAGGTACTCGATAAACTATTAGCAGAGAGGATCTTCCAGTATTTTGAAAAAGTGATCACGCCCGTTTGTAAGGCACTTAGCTCTATTTGAATATCATGCATTCCACATACTATTTTGAAAAGCTCATCCTGTTGTAGGTGGCAAACAGCCGTGATTCCTTAGTAAACTGCATCACTTCTGACAAACAAACTCGTGCACAAAACTCTTTTGTTTCATGCCATCTGTTCTGTTCGGAAGCGCCATCAGCTGGTATGCAATGAGCGCAATTCGAAATGTGCCTAGTTGAGTTGCGAAGTTGCTACATCGAGATTATCGACCATCTGGCGAACGTGAGTTAAAGACTAGACTGGGCAAAATCAAGATACGGCCTGTCCAAACGGCGGTGAACACACGCACACCAAAAATGCTTGACAAATGAAAAAACTGGCTCATATGTGATATTCCACCACATTCAAGTAAGCATTTTGAAAATCAAGACTACTGGCACACACTCGTGCATTTGATTTTCGCACCCTCCGATAGGTAGATTGACAATCTTCACCGATAAGTACTCGGAAATTTGAAGCTTGATGTGTGCTGTACCTCAAAGACGTGAATCTACGATACCCGCACCGTCATTCACTTGAGCCTGAGATGACAGTCGACCCATGCGTTACTCTCTCATAGTTTCAAGTAACGCGAAAACTTAATCTTTTGATAGAACCTGAGTGAGGACCTTGCTGAGTTCCAAAACAGATCAGTGTTTCCGTTATTAGATCCCTGGCGTTTGCGCGCTGTCAGATTTTCCACGTTGGTTATAATCAAGTAACGCCATTCAGAGAAACACTGTGTTCACCAAAACGGCGTACGCTGCAGTAGATGGCGTAATGAACACTCAGAACAACTCACAGAGACTGCGAAAGCTAGTTCTGAAGAGCTTATCCGGGAGGAGATGTACAAAAGCGACAAAACTGGATATCTGTCACATAGATGAACTTTGCAAACTGATGCCACTCGAATTCTCTCGGATCTAATTATGGTGACCGTCGATAACATGAAAGCAGGCTGATTAAAAGCCTGCACAAAACTCGGCTAATTGACCGAAAGAGGTGCAACAAGTTTGCGCGTGTGAGTAGCAGAACGCTAATCTCCGTAGGTGTGTTGGTCGTTGCCTTGATTTTATTGAGACCAAATCTGAAAAAGATTGTTTACTTATCAACAGCTAACCTCATCCACTTAGCAGGCGGGCTAATTATCTTGAGGGACAGTTCAGTTGGTCTAAATCTGAGTATACAGACGACACAATGTAAATGATCAACCAGTGTTCCAGATGGTTCTCCGTCAGAAGAAGTGACGCTGGAGCTCAGCTTGTTGAAGCATAACAGGGCACTGGATCCAGATCATCTACCACCTCTCAGAAATCATGGTAAGAGACTGACATCAGAAGTGAACGAAACAGTTTCGGAAAGTTTGGGAAACTAAAAAGGTGCTCAGTGGCTGGTGTCTATTAACAACTGTCTTCGTCCTAAAAAAAGTAGCAGTTATGTCCCCACCGCACTTAACTTATTCAGAGGTTCCACACTGTGTTGGTCCATTAAACTCAACGGAAGCCAAGGCCATGAAAAACAGGCAGGATTTTGGCCCTGTCATGAAGTGCATTGATCACAGTTAGTCCTGTGACGCGCCCTAAACATCGACGCACCTACAAACAAACAACGATCGCTGGATTTTCGCCCCTAAGGTTGCCCTGAATTCGACTGATCGTACTACTTTTTGGAGATTCAACCTTTATACCGGAGGACCAGAAGTCATGCTCACGCTGCAAACAGGGAGAGAGTTCACAAGCAGCCGCCCCGATGGCTTTTCACTATGAAGTCGTCGGATCTTCACTTTAACCAGTTTCCCTATTGATGGCATCCTAGGTGTGCTTGGCAATTGCAATAATAATGGGTAGTTTCCGGTATTAAGCTGACCTACTTAAACTGTGCACACAAGTGCATGCAGTCCAAATAAACAACGCGAATGACTGCAGTGATCTAAATGTTATGCGCTTCACACTTTTAAAGTGACAATTTCTACAAGACTAGGGCGATCTCACCTTCATTACCGCAGGTAAACGCTTATGGCTGTGGGAAATTTTACCTAGATATTACCATATATCATATGATATTGCTAAGATTTCATCGAGAACGGCCAAGGCCATCACTGTTTTCACTAATCTGAGTCATCCGTGACATCGCGAAGATGCGTGGTTATCGTTGAAAGTGCTTGCGTGCGAACTGTTTTGTTCCATGGTTCAGAAGCCTGATTTGTTCACAGTGAAGACGTGAGCAGGCTTCTTTCATATTCGTTGGCCCCTCCAATTAGCCACACTGAGATGGTTGGGTGAGCAAAGCACTCTGATTCGTTGGCGAACATTTTCAAAATCTTATGGCATGCGACCAACTGGTCGGATAATTAAACTGTGCAGCGTCAGACGGTTGGGTCATACTTTTAGTAAGTCGACGGAGCGTTTGCCTCACTGGATATTATCGACTGAGAATAAAATCGTAAGGTTGTCGGGCAGTAGTGTAGTCGAAATGCAAAGATTGTGACCATTACGTTCAACAAGTTTGTTGGTGACGTTTACCTGACTGAGTACATCGTGGTCAGTTTAACCGCAGAGTAGAAACGCTATTCTACATAGTAGCTTGACGCAATTTCTTTGATAATGGGAAATCATCTCCATTTGGGTTATCTACACGAAAAACAGATCATGCTGAATAAAACAATTGATATGGCCCGTCTGTAATGGTTTGCAAACTTGCATCCTCAAATTATAGTGTACTTACGGGGTTAGGTTGGTACTGACACCACATTTGTTGTCGCTGATAGGCCGCTAGAGACTGTCAACAGTTTCACCTATCTGGGTAGTGTCATCTCATCAGCTTGTAGTATTGTAAGTAAAGCCTACAAGGCATCCTGCGACCTTCGTCACTTGTGGCGTCGCAGACGTCCAGTTGACGATCAAAGGCAGGGTATATAACGCGTGTGCACCCAGTTTCAACCCACGGATAAGAGACCTAGCTTATTTCTGCGAATAGTGCATCTCGATTCTCGGTAGTTCACCACTCTCATGTCTCCGCCAGTTAGCTGGTATCAGGTGGGCAGATCGTGTGAACAATACAACAGTCTCTCGGCGCGTATTTAAGAAACGTGTGAGTTTACGACCGACGAGCGAATGAATAAAAATTTGTAGCCCTCGCTGCTTGGATCATGTACTCCGCATACCGACGGAGAGTTTGTCCCACCACACATTGTTCGGCTTGGCTTCTGATGACTGGAATCAGGCCAGGTGATGACGTCATCACGGATCATGACAGCCTTGATCACTCCGCTGAGCAAGGTTGATAAGTGGGGTCTGACCGTTTGAGAAGCGACTGACCATTAACCACTAGTTGGAAAGTCTCTGACGTGCAAGTGTGTTGTCGATAGAGGACATGTGTCCGTAAGGCAGTTGACTCTTTCTCTTTTCTGGGACTGCAGTGTTTTTTGCTTCTTACTCATCTTTCTTTCTCTCCAGTTTCCAACGCACGTAGACAGTCGTCCGGATAGACGGCAGCCCGAGCCATAGCACTCACGGGTACGACTCAAAGCTTGGCACGATTATGATGACGACTTCACTATACAGGCTTGTTCATAAAGCAGTTTTGGCATTCTTTTGACATTAATTCGAAGAGCTTCCTGTTATTTTCGAACGGCGGCCATGAAAAGTGTGCCAACAGGTACACCTGTCCCGTTAAGTATTTGTACTTCCAGAAACACGGTTATTACAATTGAAAAAATTTCACACTGACGACGGCAGTGTGCGCTAGCCAAACAACCGAGATATTTCTGTCAGGTTGTCTTTCAAGGTTCATCTGTGACTAAACCGACCAAGGCTGTACACGAATCTGTAACTCAATGCCGATTTCCTCTCGAAGCTTGTTGAGAACGCCCGCAATAAATTTCCCAGTCCAGTTTGATCGAAAACACCTGTCCTTGTCTTAGCTAGTGAGGTGCCTTATCCGATACAAATTTTGAGGGTTTTTAAACTTCCGCGCCGCACAGATTGTTTGTGCGCTTCTAAAGTCTGGAGTCCGCTCGCATTTCGACAAGATGTACTTAATTCACAAAGCTCTGTAGACTTCTTCAAGAAACTAATCCGCATTTAACTAGTAAACAGAGATAGTAATGGTTTGCGACTGTCTTACTTCGACAAAAGGGTTAGTCCACATGCAACTGGAAGTAGGACGTGTACTACAAATAAAGAATAGTTAGTATTGTATGGCATACGCAAATGATCATTCCCAGCGTTCGTCCAACGAACATTTGTGCATGACGCGAATAGTTAGGGTCAGAATTGGGCCGTTAGGCATGGGAAACGCGATTAGTAGCGTTCAGTCGCGGAGCAATTTGAATTTTTGTACGCACGTGGCGCATGACCGTGCTGCGTGGAGGATTTAAATAAGTGACAGTATCGGCGACAATGAAACGCGCTTCTGTCATCAAGCTTCGAAGCTACACGATACTATATGAACTAAAAGCCTTATCGGAGCATACATATTGTGAATTCAAAATTCTACAGTTTTTCACATTTGGAAACATCCCCAAAAAATAAAAAAAGAAATATGAATCTGTGTACGAATCCTGCCACACGTGATCTTGCGTGTTGCACGGTGACGAACACCTTGGAATGAGAAAGGCGGATGTATGGCTTCATGTGCGGAAGGGGAAAACTGATGTTCCTTGTTGGTGTGTCGACGAGTATGAAAACTGCAAACTTCAAAAATGTCCCAGAAGCGTACATCTCCCGCAGAGTATTATAAGAAGTCTTAGAAGGTGAATTATTCGGCGGGAGAAACGGAATTTCCTTCTAAATCCCAAATGAATTTATAAAGTCATTTAAAACTGCAATTGCTGCCGGCACCGGCGAATCGCAGACAAGCGGTCATCGAGCAAATACCAGGTATACTTACCTTAAAACTTTCAAAAACGAATAACACACTTGTGACGAAAACTCACGGTTCACCAATGACTTGTGTAATTTTGCTGCTTTGAGCCGCCGTGTAGTTTTCGTGGGATTATAATTCATACTAGTGAAAACCTGCTACGAGCCTTAACCAAGGCCACCTCACAATAACGAATTACTTTCAATCCCAAAACACCTGGACGCAACAAACATGAGTTGTACGCTAGTTATAAATATAATACCGTGACACGAGCATATGAAAAGCATACTACAGAGGTTCTGGAATGAATTATTGAAAAGTGACCAGTTTGACTCCACAACCACATGGTATCCTTTAGTAAACACAAGGTGATATCTCATAGACACCTCAATGAGGATTGAAACTGATAACTTCAATTCCGGTAGGATCATGTTCGCATCGTCCTTCCTGTGAACCCCTGAAAAAACTCACGAAGGACGTTGGCTTTCTCCGTTTCGTCAGTGGCTGGTTTACCCTCTTGATGTCAACAGAGCTCCTGCTTTTTGCCTGTGGGCTCCTTTGGATTGTACAGTACGAAAAAAAATGCTTTGGAGCTGCCCTCGCCTTGCGCACAAGGCTTGCCTCAAAGCGGTACTTTACCAAACGCTGGGCTTTGCAAGCTGCGTTCCTATAAGCTTTATACTTCATACAATTACGATGGCTTTCGTTTTTCGTGTTCTTCGCAATATTTGTTTCTCTTGATAAGCGCTCTAATCACTGTTGGCCTCTACTAGGGTTGACAATTCCGAGCTCTTCCTGGTAATAGGCTCCGTGAGTTCTACGAACCTCTCTTTGATGACCTCCCACTCTTCTTTAAGGGAAGCTTTTTCCTCCTCAGAAACCGGAGACATGTTCCTTGCCGCTTCCAAAATTGATGCCATATCCAGTCGACCAAATTACTAATAATATTTTTTGGTGGAGGTCTTCGTCGCGCGGACCTCGAAGCTCAGGACGCAGTGATCACTCTTTCAAAACACGGAGTCTTACCTGTCAAGTTGATGATGCTCTGCTCATATCGAGTACCTAGCAGATCTAACGTGGATGGTGCATGCCCGTGTCGGAACGGAGTAGGGTCTGAAAATGATTTGGAGCTAGAGTGTGACCAGCCCAGGAATATCTCTTCGAGAATACCCGCTCTGGTTGTTCCATAGTCCCAAGCGATGTTTGGGAGGCTGAACTAATGTAACATATAACTATCAAGGCGAGCACTGGCTTAGTCAACCAAGTGACAAATCAGTCAGTGATATTATAACACCATGAAACTATAATGGTGACAAATCTGTGCAAAGTATGTGTACTAATAAAACCGAAAGACGTATTAATAAGATGGAACGACTCTGACGGGTTGAAGTCTGTCAGGTTGAAAAGTTCGTCAAATACAAAAGGTAGATAGCGCTAAGAGGTAATATCGGACGATGTCGGATCGATAATATCTCGCACGGCCTGGAAAACAAGACGTTGAGCATTGGAAAGTCAGTGGACACAGAGATGAAATATTTCATCGTGAAGTTAATTTGTCAGTCAACAATCCACTCGAAAACAAGAGCAGAGACGGTGCGTAGAAACTGCTGCTTTTGCTGTGATAACCAGCCAAATTCGAAAAGGATGCATATTCTTTCAAACAAAGATACAAACGGAATTGATACGAAGATATCCACATGAACGAATATAAATTGTAAAATATGTCGACTAATTGTGAACACCACAACAGACGATTCGACATCCTACAAGTTCGAAGTGAGAAGAGGTTGTGACGACTATAACCGACTATATTGAACCTCCATTTTGACAACCTGGCCCTTCAACGAGCTATCACTGGCCATGCTAAACGTGGAACTACATGGATAGCTAGTTGATGTTAGGATTAAAACAGTCAAGGATTAGGTTAGCTGCAAACCCGCAGAACTCTAAAGTGTACGGTTACAAAGCTGGTAATTGAACTCTATAAAGACTAACTTGCAGACTCCGAACGATCCCAGTGGCACATCGTTGCATGCTCTCGAGGAGCAATGTGTACTGCTGTTTGTGATGACGATGCTAAACTGCTTCAAGTTGTCTGGTTTTATCATCAGTATCACGACGTACTTGCTTGTACTTTGCAACGATACTCGTTTGTTGTAAAAATCGTGGATATATTTCATGTATGCGCATGTATTTCATGTACTTCATTGTAGTCACAGGCACAGAAGAAATCTCAAGACAGCTTAATGGTAGCAAATTGTCACGGTCTATGCGTTGTGTCGGTGAACACCAAATCCTTGAACGAATGTCTCAGCCGATTGTCCTAAATCCCAACCGATTGCGCACTTTCAACGTTTCGAGATACGGGAAGACACGACAACGGACAAAACAGAGAGGGCAGTCCACCAATAACACGTATTCATCTGAGAATCCGACCTGACAAGATCAATGAAAATTCTACTGTATGTAAAATTGTGACCGTGGGTTTCACGTGAAGGTGGGGGAAATTGCTCAAATGAACATGAAATCCCTATGTCGTGGTTAACGCAGAATACAAGTCTGGCTTCTTAGGGCTTAATCTGCCTCCAATACTGGAACTTGTAGCGGACGTGAATTTTACACAGCATCAACACTTAGATGCAATGCCTGATAAAATCTCGGACTCGAAAGAAAGTACTACTTACTCGATGTCCTCATAACTCAAAAGTTTTGATGTGTTGCGCAACGTTTTTGATTAACTTCCAGCCGTCAGTCCTACATTCTAAATAATTGACACTCACGGGCTCTCGTCGGTATGTTCTATTTGTTTCTTAGGTCAGCCCGGGCGTTATTCATCCCACTTAAGAACTTGTTTTTGTTCCTGTGCTAATCGCCTTTTAGACTACTGATTGCACGAAGTTACTTCGTCTTACTTAGTAATCGTGACTTTTACCCACATGGTTTTTTTTGCAGGACTATGTTCGCACTTCAACTTATCAGCGTGCTATCCTTGCAAATTCGACTGATTTCCGCGGAAAGGTTGTCCTTGATGTTGGCGCCGGCTCCGGTATTTTGAGCTTTTTTGCTATCCAAGCTGGGGCGACTAGAGTCTATGCCGTGGAAGCATCCAACATGGCGGTACATTGCAACACGTTGGTTCAGGCCAACAAATTAGCTGGCCGTATTGTGGTAATTAGGTAGGATTGCGATCATTTGGTGCTATGTTTCTGAACCGTCATATTTGTTCCATTTTCACCTTTCAGTAGTTGACTGACTTATTTTGCCTTGTTTACGTGCATTCAAACTACCTATTCGGTGTCCTGGCTTACTTGTATTTTGATTAGCAAAGGTCTATGGTTAACCAATAACTCACGTTTTCAGCACGTACTTTTCAGTACTGCTTTCTACCGTGTGACTCACTGGAGTATCTGGGATCGGGGTTCTCATATCATTGTGGCACGTTTGCCACTTCACGTGGTCTTTGAGGTTTTAAGTGTATGAAACGTACCTACTGTTGCCGTTATCAGTCGGTTGAGCTGTCGTGAACTCGAGTTTCTGTCTTGACTTTTTCCGCCGAGAGTCTTTTAATTCGGATGCACTTCACGCGAGGTCATGTATAATGCGAACTTAAAGATAGGGCTGTATTCCTAGTCAAAGTGTGTTCCTAACTGTCAATTATATCGCGGTAGAATGTTTGTTAGATTTTATTTGCAACAAAATTAAATGAAACTGCTTGTTATTTGGAATATGTTCGAGGATGGCTGTTGCACCTCCTCTTCGAGACCTGTTGGCTTTGCTAGTTGACTTGCGCAAACCGCTGGTGAACGCTCATAAACTTTTGTTCTGATCAAAGTAAGAGTTTCCGGTTCAGTCCCTCATCATCGTTATGCCTACAGTGACCATGATTAGCAGCTCACATGAGTGCTGAGTTTCTATATAACGATGGAAAGAAGATCAGGCCCTCGTCCACGAAAGACGTGATCTAGAGGATCACATTAATAACGTGACGCCTGATGTCCTTATGGTCTAACATCAAGCAACAGTGATGAGAAAGCCTGGTCCATCTCGCCATGTGCGTCAATGTTGTGGTATAACAAGCCGTTTCAAGATTTTTACATCTTCTGAGACATTGAATGTGCAACTGAAACAGTCCTTCATTACACACATTTGAACAAAGTACATAGGAGACTAACATTACACGATTTGCACTCCGATAACATGATAACCAACCTCCGAGACGAACCAACCTCGTCGATCATGAAGCATCGTCTTGCGTCGCAACACGCGATTGACCGGACTGGCAACTTCCGTCGCATTCACACCTAGCTAGTATCGACTGTCCATTATGGTCGTAAAAAGATCCGATATCACCACCTGTTGTGGATATGGTCGTGTATACACAAGCGGGTTGTTTGCGACGTTACTGCTGTCTTGATAGCAAACAAAATGTGACCTCTATATTCTGACTTTGTTATGATCTACAATTTCGCATGTTTAGATTGTCTGTTGTAAATATCCGTAGAGATGTTGCGAAAGTTGATGGAGTGCATGTCATGTAATGTTCTTCCATGTTCTCCCGTGTCCAACTTTGCAACAAAAGTAGTCGCTTCAAATCATGACGTACTCAGGAGGAGCCCTGTCACTTATTGGCTGCAAGCATAACCAGTGTATTCTCTTTAACATTTGCGACATTCCCTTGATGGATAGTTTATATGAAGACGTATGGCTTGTACATCGGCTGGGCAATTCGTAAGTACTCTTTCCGAACGGTCTTCATGGTACATCATTTGTGCTATCGTTTTCGGATCATGCGCCATGTGTTCGTATTTGTAGATAAACGTATATTTAAAGTATCTTGGTTGTGGTCTGTTCAGCATAGTTTATCTTAACTCATTTGGGTGCATTTAATTAATTTTGCATGCGTATTCTTTTCCCCGTCAACTAATTATGTACTTGAATAGCAAATTTTTTGTTGTTTTCTAGTGGTAAGATTGAAGAAGTTACCCTTCCTGAACCTGTGGACATAATAATCTCGGAACCAATGGGCTACATGTTGTATAATGAGCGTATGCTGGAAACGTACGTGCATGCGCGAAAGTTTCTGGCGCCACGTTTACGACAGCCTTTGTCCAATAATCAATGCTCGCGCAACCGTCACTCATGCCAAGCAAACCAAGAAATGATTTCCGCCACCGCCGGACAACTAGTCGATGGTGATCAACTGTCAGAGGACGAAGACGATGAAGTTTCTGATCGTTTCGATTCCGATGAAAACGAGGATATCGGTGATGTAAAGGCACAGAATCAGGCTGATGTAGAAGGGCCTGCTAAACGGTCAAATCGAGCCATTCCTTCCCCGGGAATTATGTTCCCAACTGTTGCCAATCTGTACATTGTTCCGTTCAGTGATGAGGCTCTTTTTGCCGAGCAGTACGCAAAAGCAAATTTTTGGTACCAACAAGTGAGTTCTTCATTTTTATGCCATATTAACATTGCTATTGCTTGTTTTCTTCCGCTGGTGATTCGTACGGTGTAGATTTAATGTTAGATAATGAAGTCATGGAGATTGTTGACCGGTTTGTATACCTGGGAAGCTGCATCAGCGGTGGCGTCGGAGGTGTAGGGAATGAAATAGAAGCGCGTATTTCCAAGGCTAGGGCGGTGTTCGCTAATCTGAGACACCCACGGCGACAGACAAGTATCTCTCTGAAGCTTAAGAGTCGTGTATATAAGGCGACACTGAGGGCTGTATTACTTCATGGCAGCGAAACGTTACTGACCAGGGTAGAGAACGTGAACCGTCTTCAGGTATTCGACCACCGATGTCTGCGTTCAATCGTTCGTATCGAGTGGCACCAGCAAGTAAACAACGAGGAGGTTAGGATGCGGGTGTTTGGTACTGATTGTCAAACGAGTTCTCTCGTTCAGTCG
>LOND01000749.1:2320-23159 GCA_014220965.1 Paragonimus kellicotti | reverse complement strand
ATGATGATGATGATGATGACGGTGTGACCTTTTGTATTAATGCTCGGTTATAGATTACTTATTACGAACTATTCACAGTTTCCTTAGCGCACTTAATGGTGCATTATCTTGTAGCTAAAGTCAAGCACCTTCTGCCTGTGTATTTATTAATAAAATGAACAAGTTGAGGACAGTGAATTGACAACTTTCTGTGTGGAATTGCAACTAGTTCTCACAAGTCACTTGACGCGAAACGACTGTGAGTTTTAGTCACGGCCTTGGTCAGCGCATTTTGTGATAAGTTTCACCTTACTTGTAACATAACAGCAAACATCTTACAGTGTAAACCTTACTTTACCGAACTCAGCGCTCTGATTATAATATATAACAACACTCCAGAGATTGTAGTAACGTACTACTTACTTTCAAGATGTATCGTCTATTCCTGAAATGGATGTTTCCACGTACCGTTAGCTCGTGGCATCTCACTGATACCGAGGCTTGAGTGCAGTCGCACGGCCGCAGGTTCGAACTCTGGTTTCCGCTGCTACTCATGTAGTTATGAGCAGTTTAAGAGTGTTTATCCCACACATGAACCTGCATTGTACTGAAAATGCTGCTTTTTCGATTGGTATCTAACGTTTATGCCTCAATTCCTTAGCTTTCGAATAAATTTCGAAGGTGTCATTTGCTACGTGTTAATGACCGCTTGACCACTCACATCGTTGGCCGACTACACTTCAGTGCTCTACACCGTGTCGCAGTGAACTGCATGTCTGCATCCATACGGCTGTTCACACCAATACGTCCATTGTTACCTTTTTATCTGCCTTTATGAGTAATATTGTTCAGATCGGCAGCGGGATGGCCGCCTGCGTTTTGGTGTGCTCTAAATTTCACCGGTTACCTACTCATTCTCAGATTTCCGTTCATCGAGTTGCGTGAAAAATCTTTATCCGACTGGAAGCTTGTTTGTATTCATGTCCTTCCTCTTACTCAGATGAGGTATGTGGCTATTTTCATGGTTCTCGTCTTTTGCCGCCTTTGTTCAGAGTTTTCATGGTATGGATTTGACCGCTCTGCGCAGTGCTGCGGTGTCCGAGTATTTCAATCAACCAGTTGTGGATACCTTTGATATTGGTTTATGCCCTGCGATGCCATGTGTACATAAAGTTGACTTCCGAACGGTTTCCGAGGCTCAGTTGACATCGATCGATATTCCTCTGCATTTCCAAATTTCTAATTGTTCGACGGTGAGTTAGCGTCATAACTTTAATTGTCTGAATAATAGCCGTTTTTGTTTGTGAAGTATCTTTGGATTGGTTGGGATCTTTTCGGTATATAAAAGAGATCCAATTAACGCAGCTTTCGGTGCAATCACATTTCTCTCTCGAGGGGATTTATTTGTTTATTCAAGCGTTTGTGGCATGCATTTTGTTCACTGATTTAATACGTTTACCTAAAAAGTGCAATTGACGATGTTAATTGGCTTCATACTTTGCACAGATGCTTAAAATTGAGGCTAGTAACGCTGTGCTACTTAGTTTAGACATAAGGAGTTTCGATACGAGTGCTTACAGCAGACAAATTCATTAAATTATTCTCAAATCGTGAAGCGAATTGCATGCATATTCTGCGTTAAGCCCTGTATATGTTTGGTATGGCTTAGGTCATCACGGGGCATGATTGCTTTACTGAATGTATGTTGATACTACCACCTGAACAGTTAGTAAGTGGCCACAGTTCCTTCTGATTGCACGGGATGAACGTGTTCAAACATGAAAAGCAAACCAACCAGTTGAGTGGCGTAAATTACCCGTGCGATTTTTCTCTGGAGCCGGATAAACATCATCGTCGCCATTGTTTTCAGTTTTGAGCCGTACCCCTATGTATAAATACTCGAACTGCCGTTGATGCTGACAGCGACCCACGAAGTTGCGGAGTTATAAATAAGTACAAACATATGGCGAAGGAGATGATAAACAAACAAATTGATTTCCCAAAAAAGCGACAACACTGATGCGACACGCTGCTACATGAGAGATTGTTTCCAACCAGCAGTGTGAATAGACGCGAACTCCCCAACTAAATAGACGATACCTACCAGCCTTACTCTGCTGGACGACCAAGGCTTACATAGTCCGTGACCACGCCAGCGCCTGGCAGTTCCACGCTATCTTCAAAAACCATCAGCGGCCACAGTGTGCGGTGGGATAGACGCTCTGTCGGCAAAGACTGCATTTTCACTATCTCCGTTAGCAGTTGCGAACTTGCACATTTCCCAAGTACGAGCGGACGGATTGTCGAGTTAGTAAGGTCAATTTACCCCTTCCAAAGGGAGGATTTTGAGCCACTAACCCTTTTGCACCGTCTAGTTTTGTTGGTTAACGTTGATCAATTTGCTTTACTTTCATACTAAACCGAGATCGATGGCTGTTGTCGATGCGCACATTTTGTAGCTTATTCAGTTTCACTTCTACTATCGCTCAAATTATATTCGGACTGCACCATATTTATAACTGATTGATGCTAAACTGCAAATATGTAGGTGCTTATAAGCCACGCTGTTTGTGAGACACCGTTGGATTGTCTCCTTGCATCTCCTGACAATGCGGGTCTGTGTTAACGACAGTAAGTTTACTACTACACAGCGTGTAGTTGATATATATATATATATATATATATATATATAGAGAGAGAGAGAGAGAGAGAGGATAGATGGTATAATGCTGTCCACGGNAGAGAGAGAGAGAGAGAGAGAGGATAGATGGTATAATGCTGTCCACGGGGCGAACATGCCGCGGGACGATCAGCTAACCCTAGTATCGAAGCATACGATGTTCCCCTAGAACGGACACATCGGCCGTACGGATGCTATCGCGTCAGCACCGTCTCGTCATTGCGACAAAACACGTGCATCGCTCTGACCCCGTCGCTTGTTCTTACTGTCGCTTGCGATTACGATACGAGTTCCTCTGCACACATCGCATTCAGGTCAGCGAACGAATTTTCCAGAGGGCGTGTGTGATATCAGAACACGTAGCCTTTGGATTAAGTTTCTACTCATGTTGTCTTTCTGTTTTTTTTAGCAGGCACATTACGAGAATATTATGAGAATATTTTTCAGAAGCCATTTTACCTGGATGTAGCGGAGGACGCAGGGGCGTGTATATGTTCGGCCATTGTTACTGCAACTGAAATGGAGGTTATGTAGTTGTGGCCGTATGTTTGAACCTTTCTTTACCGCTACAGTTAAACATGGAAACGTGGTTATGTTTGCCACCGGAATTATAACTGGAAAGCTTTTTAATCTCCGAGCGACTAAACCAAAGTTGCTGATCCCCGCAGAAAGGCAAACCACTTGGGAAGATTGTAGCCGAATCGGATATTCGGAATAAAGACGTAAGCGAACATGTTTCGGTAACTGATCTTCAGGCTCGTGCAATTATGTGAGGGAATGGTAAAGTTAGGTCGAGATATTGATCGGACTTGTTACAGATAAACCAGATCACTGGCCAATCAGTTGACAGTGGCTTGATTGGTTCACTACGTCACGCTGTTTCATTGATTTAACGGCACAGGTTGGCTATTGACCTGGTGGATTTGTGGTCGTGGTAGACGCAGCGCCTGAACAAACCGTTTTTGATGATACAATACCGGGTCAAGACAGCCTGATTCCGATAACTCCGGCAGTGCACTGTTCTCATTCAGACGGGTTTTGGTGGCACGCGATAGACCACTAAAAAGGCTTCATCACTGTTCACCTGGTGCTCACTTTCAACCAACTGAAGATAACACGGTTGTCCGATTTGTTTCCCAGTGCCCCGACCACTGTGGAGGATATTCCCGGATCAGTTTCGAAAGCTGTGTTGATATTCTACCAATATAACCTGCTCCACTGGAACGCGTGGAAAAAAAAATACATAAATGTGGTCTAAATTGTCAGTCGATAACAGTTGGGTGAAACCACGTGGTGGTCAAGCGACAACGTGGTCACGAAATATGAAGACCCTGACTGCTCCACTGAGTAAAGTGGGTAGGTGTCGCCTGCCTGGATGGGGTCCTCGTGATCACTCAAACCGCTGGTTAGAGACGCTATCCGAGATGGCAGCGTGTCGCAGTCAATGGCGTACCTGCATCCATACCATTTCTAGTTCTTCGCTTAGACTTCTATTAATTTTCAACCTTCTTAGTAACGTTTTCTTCTAGGATATTCCACGTCACTGTTGAGGTGAGCGGCAGCCCGAGCCACAGTACCTTTTGGTCAGGCTCATGGCTGCTATGATGATGATGATGATGATGATGATGTCAAACGTCGCTAATGATCTAAAACGGATATGAGAAAGTCCTGCAGACATCTACTCGACCCAGCGTATGTGTATGTTTAACCCTTATCGGTCACGTCCTTCTCCAGAAAGCAAGACCAGAGGACTGTATCTACGGGATTGACAATGGTTGTTTCAAATGCTTGACGATCTCCAGACCAACTTATTCCACATCAAGTCGAATTGAAGTCCGCTCAACTTTATTCGTTTTAGCCGTCCATCCAAGCCCATTTTATCTACCAACGACTTCTGAATAAGCGAGATATTCGGTCATTTGTCCAAGGGTGCACACGTCTCTCTAATGCCTCCTGCCTTGCCGTAAATACCATCAGTGTGATTGCCCGTGCTGATTGAAGTCGGCTAACAAACGTGTATATTCGGGTTATCAGGATGAAGGATGGTTTGCACTGACTAAACGAGCTGGAGACGGGCACGACGGAGTGTAGCAAGCGATGACGGTGTCCACCATGTCCTTCAACTGTGCAATGCCTCGGTCATCTGCAGTTGTTTGCTACCTGGTTGGCTTTCCTCCACACGCTACATAATTTTCACCTTAGATGTATTTTTTCACTAACAGTCTTCCTCTGAAATTCGAAACATCCGCCTGTGTGACGGGAACCACTGCAAATGGAACTACTAATAGGAAAGGTCCGTTGGTTATCGATAGTCCGACTTCCACATTGTGTCAAATTTTTGTTCTTCTTTAGATTGATGTCCTTGAACCTCGCATTCCAACGTTTCTCACGAATTCATTGCCTCCCGTTCGAGACTGTTTCGCCGTTTCTTGTACATGCTACGTCCACCCGTTCCTAAACAAGCCGAACTAAGTCACAAAACAAAGGTTCACGATTCTCACAAGCAATTATAGTTACATCGGCCCATTCAAATTTAAGGTGTGGCGGCAGCGTTTTCACAGTTGTCCCGATTGTCCTACTAACGGTTAGATATAAGTCGTACTTTCTTTTTGAGCTTCGCATTACAGACACGCAATTGCTAAGCAGGATAATTTGAGGCCGTCGAATCTCCAGGAGACATGACCCATTCACATGTTTGTCTCCGATGGATTTAACAGCCATGTAGTTCTGGCCGAAACGTTTGAAAAAGATGCTGCGGGTCAACAAATAACCTTCGTCTGCTTTCAGCACAGCTCATTGTTGAACGTCAGCTTTGTGCGAACCATCGTAGGATTGAGTCTGATGAGTTAGTCGTACTGGACCGTCACTTGTCTCTTTTTCGATCGCAATGTGTAATTCCCTCATAATTTACCAATATACTTTCGAATTGTAATCGAATCGTTATGTTTCTGACTTGGATGAATTTAAGTGCTGTTCTACAGTATGGACCAGTATTTCCACTTCAGAAGTACGTGCGAGCTGTTGCTTTCAGTTGTTGATTGTCTTTAGGAACAATTTCCGTCGTGAAGTGATCTGCCTCATCCTCTAGTTCATTTGATTTCTCCATCTCCTGGATACGGAGTTCATCGCATCTAACTCCAGTTGCTTTTTCAAAAGATTATTTCTTGCCGATAGGGTTGATTCAGTTCTCTCGCTTGTATGTTCTGATAGACCAGGAGCGTTGACCTTTGCTGGGTGAGCACTTTCTGCTTTGAATAATTTTGTGGACGACTACTATGCTCCGGATTGACACAACAAACATTCTGCCGGATTTTGTGCGTCCGAGGTTTATCCAACTCAACTCGCAGTGATTCTCCAATTAACAGTGTCATTCAACTACATTCATAAATGTTCAGAGTAGTTAGTCCCAACCACACGCAGCTTCGAGTGGTAAGAGTATATTGTGATCAAACCAGTGAATCACATATCCTACAGTAACGTGTGAGTAATGCTGAGATTGCCCGGTCGACTCGAGGTGAGACAGTGGTTGTCCTGCTAACTCCAATTGACAACCACACGGCTAGGTTTTTTTTCAAATTGAAATCCTAAAAACCGTCAAAATTGTTGGGCGCTATTTTGTTTATTAATAAATAGTAATGTATTTTGGTTGATCTAGGTTGAGTATCACTTAGTTTTCGCATTCCCGGAGATTTAAACCAGTCCGTTTCGCAAAGATGCATCAGGCCTGTACACAGGCTTGTTATCCCAAGTGCCCATTTATGAAGATTTATGAACTGATGATACCAAATCTAGTCTTTTGATAGCTTCATTATCGGAACCATTTCCGCAAAGTAAAGAAACGCTCAGGTTGTCCCTTTTGCTGTTGGTCATATTGGGAGTGACAGAAATGCAGAAGGTGCGTCAACGGAAGTTACAAATTTACTCTTATTATCCCTGTACGCGAAAAATTGGTCTGGTCTCTGCTGTGATATTTTAGATATTGTAGTCCTTAGCAATCAGCTGTTCACCCACCATTGTTCGTTTGATTTTCGGTCTGTTCGCCAAACTGTCTAACCTAATTTGTCAACCACCTGCGATGAACAGCTCAGTTCACAAGGTGTATCTTGACTTTGATATTGTATATCAGATGAATGGAAAATCAGAAATATCAGTGGTGTTTTCGATCGTTTTCTGTTTTTATCTCTGCGCTCTCACTTGATATGACCGTGAGAGGTAGTTTTTGACCATCCAGATTGTTTTTATCTGAACAAAAAATGCCATGTTTTATGGTAGCCTATTTGCTCGGCACGATGCTACCACGCGATGGTCGGTATATTTTTTCGAAAAACAAAACACATTGTTCTTTAAGTACGTTCTGTTCTCTGTCAAATCAGTGTATGTTCTACAGAAATCGTATTTTCCTCTCCATTTCCCCCGATCAGATTCATGGTCTTGCTTTCTGGTTTGACGTTGGATTTTTGGGATCTCAACGTGACGTGTGGTTGTCAACCGCTCCAACGGAGCCCCTCACTCATTGGTACCAGGTGAATTTTCGCAAAATTTTTACATCTAATCTCGGAATCGGTTTAACGCTTCTTATCTTGACACGTTCACTCCGTTGGAATATGCGATGGTGCTCTGGTTTTTCGAAGCTGCTATTCGACCGTTCTGTTGTTGGAAAGCTAAATCTCACGAGATATCAACTCCAGTTTCACTTTTTGAAGCCAGATTATTTAAGCAGTACTTATATATTATTGCTGAGTAACAACGACTTTTGTCCATGTACTGTGCTGCATCGGTTCATCTGATTCCACTGTACAGACTAGCTTGGTAGTCCGCGTTAGTAACGATATGAATTTTATGATTTCAGATCGCCAGCTCGAACGTTGTGTATCTCAGCTGTGGACAGTTTGCTCACATCTAGACACTTGTGAGTGTTGCAATGCTTACTCTACGACTAACTTTATTCTGTTGTTTGCTTCGAATTCTACTGGACGAAGATTTGATCATGAACACGTTCCGACATTCATTGTTGATTTGTAAACCCATTCCCACAGGTTCGTTGCCTTCTTGGTACTCCACTGTTTGTTCAAGAAGGACAGGCCCTTAATGGTCACGTTGTGATGCGAGCGAATTCGCGACAATCGTACGATGTCCAGATCGAACTTATTGTGCCCGGAAGTCAAACCAAGGTATGGTAAATTTTCGATATTTGTTTTTGCCGTTTCAGTTGTCATCACATCCCTCGTTTGATATTTCCGTTAAATCTTGTTCAGATGTTTTACGTGACAACAGTCCGTTTTTGCAGTTCTGATTTTTCTTTCTTTCTCGTGTTTTGATTCAATTTAGAAGTGGCGGATACCAGCTCGACGAACTTCCTTTAGTTAAACTGTGTGAGCTTATTTGTCTGGAACTCATTTCACTCACTGTCAGCTTCCGTAGTCCTAAAGTCGGCCTTACTTATGTCCTTCAAAAGATTCCGTTGATATCAGCTACATACTCATCAGTTGAGTGCCGAAATGTGCACAGAACCACTTTGTAAATTATGCTGTACATTTTTCTGTGATCCATCCTTTGGTCTCTTCCCCCACAAAGTGGTTCACATGGTATTCTGCCATTCACTGGTTGCATGCTTGGTTGTCTGTAAATTCAAGGTCGGAACATTTCCGATCATACTCAGCACACCAGGTGCTCTGTCTCGGTATTTTCCACTTCTTAGGCTGCTTTGTATTCTTGGCTAACGAGCGAAGCCCTCCCATCCCATTACTTCACTGGACATTCGGTCGCACATTAAGGCGATCCTGGGTGACAAGAAACACGTTAGAAGAGACTGCACTCTTATAAAACGCTAGCAGTTTTCATACAAGATGCGATTTCTTTTCATCCCATTGTTCCAATTGGCTCGCCCAATTGAACTTGTCCTACCTAGTTTCCGTCGGTCGGAAGCGGTTCTCATAACAGAGCCCGTAAGATGTTAAGAAATTCAATGAACAATTAATTTGATTTCATCCATAAATAGATTTCTAACGCCCTTTATTTACAACCGTAATTCACTGCATCCGGGAGCTGACATTACGCAAGAACAATCAATGTCTTTTCCGGGACAAGAGTGTACAGTTAAGCGTTTCACTCTTGGTGTTATGCGTACCACCAGTTGGCAATCGCAATCAAAATTGCGTTCAACTCATTATGTCTACTTAAGACTGTAGTTGGTTTAGCTGTTTTGTCATATTTCTGGTTATTCCGGATTGTCCACGATACTCACAGAATGCCGTACCCTGTGTAAGAAACTGACGGATTTCGATCGCATCCATAACAAGTTTAGTAACTCCCAAGCAATTTTTTACCGTTATCAACTCCTTCGAGGCACGCGTTGCCTTTTCAATACTGCGACGGCCTCGGGGATTTACTTTTCGATAATGAAATCGTTGAGTTTGGGTGCTTAGGGCGTTGCGGCTGCGACGAATTAGTAGTTGTTTTAACCCATCTAGATCTTTCTTGTTGACAGGGGCATTTTTCTGTACCTGTTGGGATGTATGCAAAAGGTTACCATGAGGTCAGCACTGTTCACTTATTCGATACTCATTACTGTGGTTCAACCACATGTATCGAGTGTCATCGGTAACTAAGCGGTGACGAAGTCAGGAAGCAAGTTCGATGGCAAGTGTCGAGCGAGTTCATTAACTCAGTCTTTCGACACGCGTTACCCTTGATGATTAAGTCGTTCACGAGCGCGTCTCAGATGATGCAACCGACCAGCGCAAAATAGAGGATGGATCAATTATGTTAGGATATAATGACGTAAACAGTTATTTGTATATATAATTTATTTCCTGGATTGAGGCCACGGTTCACAGTCGGGTTGAAGACCTCAGAGATGTCAACAACTTATTGGACTGCTTGGCGTGGATGCCTGACTGAGTTATTTGTGAGTCGACGATAAATAATGAAGCAGGGTTTTGGTGAGAGGGAGCAGTTTCACGCTTACTTACCCGTTGACCATCTTTTATCTCAAAAGCACGGTCACTTGAATGTTGATCGTCCTAGTTGAGATGCTTAGTTTTCATAATGTGGGCTCTTTCTTTTGTTTCTTTCATAGCTGTACAGCGGCACTCATTGACCAGTTGATAGTTGTGTTCCCTTGGTTACGCCCATTCGTGGTATTACTGGGGACAGCAACCACAGTGCATCATTCGTGCTCGGATTTGAGTCATGCAACTGGGTTGTTATCGTGTGTTCATCACGGTTAGCAACTGGCTGTTGTGCTCGGTTATGCGGTTTAAATCACTGGCCGATTCGGTATTGGAATTGCTCTGAGCGCATACGTAGAGAAGTCCACTGCTAGACTGGGAACCCGTCAACAACCGTCTTCATGCTGTCATCTTCGGAGATCTGGTTAGGGCATCGAGAGGCGCCGGTAAAAAACGCCGCCTGTTTGTTGTTGAGGCATATGCTCCCACAGACTATAGTGCAGACGCGGCCATATGTGGTTCTCATCACCAGCTAATTAACGCTCTGCACCCGGCGCATCGCACGGACATTGTATTACTGACTGGAGACTAGAACGCTCAAGTAGGTAGGCTGAATGTTGACGAATGTGACTTAGGTAAACCACACTTGTGGTACTTGCCGCACAGACAGTGGTGAGTGTTTCTTGCAGTTTCGTGAAGATAATGGTATTTTTCTTGTAAGTGCTGATTTTCGGCCTTCTATAGGTCAGTACACCTGGCGATCTCCACTGCCAAGTCGTTAGCTGTCGGTAGCGTGGCTGTTTCCAAGACTGCAAGTCAGTCTGAAGCACTTTTGTGGATTTTGATCATGTGTAGCTACTCGTGTAGTACTACTGCTGTTTCGACTGCTAACCGCTAGATTTCTGTACGATCACTCAAACCTGTTGACGCTCTCCGAACTATCTAATTCGCCAGCGGGTACAGCTTAGTTCATAGGACTATCCGCTTGGAACTCGAGGCATCTACGAGAGGATCGTGACGCCTGATGCACATAATAAGCTATCGAGATGGAACAAGCCACTGCTACCTGGAACTCCCGGGAGATTTCCCATCTCATCCGGGTAACTGGTAGCAGGAATCCAGATGCTAGCGAGTTAATTTGCGGAACCATTAGCGAACCTATCCACAACCTGCACGAGCGTTTAGTAAGCCGGTCTGAGCATTCCCAACAACAGTTCAACCGACTACCCACGATGTTGACAACGCCTTCGGGCTGTCCCTATGCTCATTGGTCCTCTCACCTTTCTGCACCTCCTTGGGTTCGACGTTTGAAGACATCGACACTGAAATTTGCCTCGGTAGAGCGTTTCCAGCTTTCTGGCTGAGATCCAAAGGACAATGAGCACCTTTACTTGAAGACGTCGTCCGGTATGACAAAAGATAAGAGCCAGTGAGGCTCGCTTCGCGAACTTCCGTGTATGTTGGTGTAATTTTCTCTGCATTTTTCTTGCTTATCTGACACAACCCCTTCTTTTTTCTCATATTGTCGCATGTTTGTCGCATCATATAGTCTTTTCTTGTGATATATGTGGTCACACCTCCCAAGTTGACAGTATTTGTTACTCATTCTTAATATTCACCTTTTTATCGTCATGTACCTATGCTGAATTAGTTCCGTCAAGTCAGAAAGATGCTGTAAATGAACCTCAAAAGCATTGTAAACGGATTGGCCAGTCGTACGAACGCACTTCGATCGGTTCCATTGGCACGGATTATGCAATGGCTTACACTTGGTTGCTCGACACAGAAAATTGAGTGTCGTTTAGAACCCATCTGTTTGCCAGCTGCTACCGTGCAACTATGTCTGTACATCGCGATGAAGCAAAAGAAGCGTAATATCCGAGCTCCCATCATCATCCGTGTAGAAGCAAAACCGAATCGGATTTGCAGGTGTTATGTGGCGAGGTCGCATTCATCAACTCGCCCGGAGTGACTAATCGAGTCTAGCTTTTATGGCATGGCGATCAGTGGATGAGTTTGAAGGGTTAGGGACCAGTCACACGTTACGGAGTTCGTGCATCCGTTGTTCATATCAGTGGCTGTTCCACAGAGGGTGTTTTGGCTTAATGGGTGAGGCGAACTAACCGGATAAGACTACTGCATTGTTTTCAAATGCCTTTCGTTGGTTTGGCTTGGAACGTCAAGCCTCATTTCTCGAAGAAGGTCAAACGGTTAATCGTGACATGTAGTTATTGCTTTCCATTGTCAAGTCTAGTTTTCTTTTAATTGTAAGACAAACAAACGAGAGTTTTCAGTTGATCTTATCATCAAATGTTCCTTATGAACACCTTTGTACACTGTCTTCAGTTATATATTTAAAGTAGTCACTTAAATTATGTTGTGTTCAAAAATGAATGGCAACGCACTATATAGACCTGTCTATTTTTTTCCGTTAAAGTTCGCAAGTGTTTCCATCTCCAACTCGCGAATATTTTATGAATATGAAATTTGTTGTCGCTGTGTGGTTATGTGTGCACATGGACTCGCGTCATTCGGAAGCACACTGTCATCTTTGACATTCTTTTTTTGGTGATATACTTTACAGAATATCGAGAATGCCGAACTACTATTCAGCGGAATGCTTTTATCTTTTAGTATTACCAGTTCGAATAAGCTGCATTGCTGAGTTAGGTTGCATTGATCTCTTGTTTCCATTATAGGATCGGAGACCTGTTATGCACTACGTAGAAAAATGTAGCCCATATTTATCTTGTATAAAAATATCGACCAATGTTAAATGATAACTTTTCAAGCTTAACTTAAAGGAATATTAAAGTGAAACGGCTGTATTGAGTGGTTGGTTGGCACGCGTTGTTATTTGCCGAGTTCAGTGAGGTAGATTTTGTTAACCCATTTCTCGTTCTGCCCAGTCTTTTGAGGGTGTGTTTTTTTGCTTCAGAATATGCCTTAGACTACACGGTGAATGATCTGTCTGTCCTTGATTGGCTTATTTACTTCGGCCGTTGTGTCCCGAATAACAGGCGTGAGGAGGTGAACTCGGAGTCCATATTTCCAAGACTAGAACAGTGTCCTGTAATTCGAGATTACCTTGGCTCAAAGAAGACATCTTAATGTAACTCAAAGTCGCATCTATAAGACCACTAAACGGTTCTAATTCATGGCTGCATAACGTGGTCGCTGAGGGTTGAAATTGATTGCTTCTTAATCAGTGTTTGCGCTCCATTGCACATATTGGATGACATCAGCATGTGGTCAACTAGGAGGCTAGAGGACGATTTTTGGGCACTGAGGCTGGATCATGCTTCTCGCTTAAGTGCATGAATTCGGACTAGGGTTGTCTATTAAAATTTCCAACCCATTACTTACCCCGTCGTGCGCCGAGTTCACCGGCATAAAATTCGACGTGACCAGTGGATGACCTATCAATAGGGAATGGAAGCAACCGCCAATAAAGTAGCAAAGGTTGGCCGTGTTTGTCCATCTGGTGGAGGTCCCTGTGGTCCACCCGACCTCTGGCTGTAAATGTTGTAGAGTGTGAAAGCTTACCATACTTCTCAGGCGCATGTATTATTTATCCGCGTGCAACCTTTTACTAATGCCTCTAGTCACCGATCAATTCCAGTTCGGTGTCAGTTTATTAAACTAGATATCTTACCGGCGGCTAGTTTTTGATTGCGAAGCCGCGCCCAGGATATAGTGCGTGTTGGTGTTTCTTGTAGTGCTCCGCTCTCGAAACTCCATTGTTTAAGAGACGATTTTATTCTTTTTGACTGTGGTGACAAATCTCCTTGTTTTGCAGTACTTGTTATTCGTTGTTCTCCGTAATATTTGCTATGGTACTCTTAATCGATCTCCTTACGAAACCTAAAATGTTATGCTTGTGCTCGGTTTCCCTTCGTCGGAACTGGACACAATGGTGTTTTTGTCTGTGTGTGATGAGCGCTTTTGATATCAGCTATATATGAAAATCGTACTCTAACCTTATCTGGAAGGTTAATGTCGTGTAACACTCAGCTGCACGTAATCTGTGAACGTGTCCTGCTGATGTATTTTTTCTGCTCTTTCAATATCATTATGTGCATGTATACATTTGCAGTTGTGAGGATGTTTGCTCTTTTTCTTTACCGACTTGCGGTTCTGTTGATACGGATGTTGCTTTTAGATTACGAACAGTCTGGATTTAAAAAATCCGCACTTTCGTTACAATGGCTACCCTCCAGCTCCACCACCCGGTTCTCATATTCGGTCACCTACGGAAACCTATTATGCTAGCCTGTGCCTATCGCAACAACACCAACAACAAGTCCAAGTTCAACCCGATCCCGTTACGGATTGGACCGCCCCCGCAGTATCTTCGACTGGTTCTTCCGCACAAACCGTGGTGGCTCCTTCTCTCTTTGCAGTCACTGCCCCAAATCGTGTTGGCGCCAATCTCTTTGCTGTAAACAACGTCACCATGACTGAAGGCCAACTTCCACATCATCAACAGCAACAGTCAATGCAGTTATCTCCTCAGCCTATGTTCAGTTCAATATCTGCACCATCCAACCCAACAGTTGTCCCTGTTCTTTCACCCTCACACCCAGTCTCATTGGATGCAATCTCACTGACCTGTGGTAGTAGTGGTACTTGTGGAGCGCTGCCTTCCACTCTGTTTAATCCTGCTGCATCATACATGATTGGTGTTGAGAATTCTCCGTCAAATGGATGGCGTTCAGGTTAGCAAACTGTCTTTGTCCGTAACCTTTTAATTGATGTTTATTTTTCGGTGTTCCCAAACGATTTCTAAGTTAGCCGTACGACCCGTATTTAATTGGATTGGTTACGTGACATGTCATACCTACTATATTTTGTTGTTGTGCGAGTTATTTCCGGGTTGCCAGGGTTGAAGAAAGTGGTTGACCTGGAGCTTTGGGCCGGAGAACCTAACTCGTCATTTACCATGACGAATCGTTGAGTTCATAGACCAGTAGGGGCCAGTCACTGCCATTTTTGGTTTGTCCTTCTGATAGAGTCCATCCATCCATGATTCTTAGTTTACCGCGCTTTAGGTTGTTTCTAAAGCGGCCTAGTAATCCGAGGATTCGTCAAGTAATACAGTAAGTTTACTCATCCAGGGAGTTCAAAATCAAAAGTTGTCACGGCGTTTCCCTTCTGTTACCGAGTGTTGGCGACCAAGTTGATTTGTATGCTTTTCGAATGGATTCCAGCTATCATGGGTGCCTAATGTATCTTTTGTACCTGTACGGTAATTCGCGCGCCTTCTACGGGCTTTGGTCATGATTAGCAAGTACCAGTGATATCTGCACGTCAGACTGATAGCACGCTGTCCGAGAGCCAGTGTTTCCTTTATTTATTCTGGAACTCTTTCATGGAAGGAGTAGCATTCACCATGTTGTAGCTCTGTGAAAGAACGTGTGATCCCTCTGATGGATACAGCTGTGGATTCACCACCCATTTTCCCTGACTGCGTATTAGTCAGACTCATCCAGGCATCAGAAAATTGATTGATTGTATCTTTCTAAAGTAAAGTGTCCTAGTTCTACTTCGACATGGACACTAATAAAATGTCAAAAAAGGAAACAACAGAATTATTATGGTTTGTGCGATTGCCAATCTCTAGCACCATGCTGCTGCGATTTTGTGCACAGTTAGTGGGTTTGCAGTGGTCTGTCGCAAGTGCTTCAGCAAGGGTGGATTATGGGTTAGTTGGACGACTCGGAAGGGGGTTAGAAAAGGTACCCTCAAACAAAGAGCACTCCGATCGCCCAACGGTTGACCGTGACCGCCGGCGTATTATCCAATACGGTCGAAAAACATCTATCACCCAAAAGCCCGATGTAGCTTTGAGTACATCCACTGCGCGCAGCAGTGCTCAGAATCAGACATCAATGTCTTATTCACTGCGCCCTCGGGCTAGGCAAGCCCCTCATTGCCGGAGTCACTAGCTCCGGGTAGGGTCTCCAAAGAAAGCTATCTTTTGTTGTTTCGCAGGTCAGATTTTAGAACCAGCAGGTCAACTACCTTTCACAGCATAAACGACCGGGAAAGTATCAGAAGTTATCGTTCTCCCGACAGTGACATTATTCACCCATCACGACTTTCTCCTTTCATTTTGCCCTCCAAGTTTTCTGCCTTCCATGTGCCTTCGGGCGATAATTGTTCTGTGAAGTCAAAAGAACAGGCAAGCATCAATAATATTAATTTCTTCACTCTCTAACAAGTTGATCAGCAAGCTGTTCTGGCAAGTACTCTCAAGTCTGGAGCTTGATGTGTGCTGCGTGTCGGAGACGCGAGTCTACGATTCTAGCACCGTTATTCACTTGAGCTCACCTCTAGATAACTGTCGATTCAAGCGCTCAGGGTTTCTGGTGACGCCGAAGCTGAATCTCGTGGTCAAGCTGGAGTGGGAATCGCACTGAGTTCCAGAGCAGAGCAATGTTTGCTCGATTGGATCCCAGTGAACAGTCGCTTGTGCGCTGTCAGACTCAATACATCGGTAAAAGTCTGTCGACGCAAATCAGAAAGACGTTGTGTATTCATCATATCGGCGTACGCTCCAACGGACAGCTGTTCGGATGCTACCAAAGATGCGTTCTGTGACACCCCCGCTGGTCTTTGAGCGTCATCGCGAATCAGTATCCTCTGAGCAGCAGCAATATCTTAGGTGCTTTCACCTCGTGCACACTTATGAGGTCACCGTGTGTGGTCAATTCTTCACATGTGCTACACTTTGAATATATCCACCTCCTGTCCGTCAAAACGTATATACACCGTTTCTGTTTGCTGTCTGAAGACTGCCTTGCCATGATTGTTATCGCCTGGCCTCACTTCATTCGACTCAGACATTCGATTTCGAACTCCACTGTCTCAATGTTTCAGTAGATGGCTCTAGCGCTACTTGGTCGTTTGCCCTCTAATTCATTTGTTGTTCTTCCATGCGACCAATTTGATTTCGATGTGCATATCTGTTGAATCGTTGCAACTTCTGTTGTTTTTAGGTGCATTTGCTATGGAGTAAGACTGTACCATCATCATTTGTCAAAATGGCACACCAACTACTCAAGTGTGTGCAAGCGAATCCTGTCTGTCGAAATCTCACTTTTCGGGCAACGTCATCCGCTTCACATTTTGTTGGGATTTCCGTATTTCCTAGAGCTGCTCCCTGTAATGTTGTCAGTAGCCTTCTCTTTTAAATCCTTAACCATTCTATGTTGTTAACTATATTTTGCCCTCTTTTCTGTGCACAAGTATGCAACCGTCCAGTTTGGTCGGACCTTAAGAGTGCCTATTATGTTAGGCACGTAGTTTTGGATTAACGGTTGCTGGCTTCCGACTGTTTTCTCCGAGTGTCTTTTTTCCCATGATAATGCATTATTACGGTTGACTGTTTTAGTATATTGTCATCAGTTTTTAATTGTTTGTTGCCGATTTTACGGATTCACTTCGAATAACAAGTGAGCTTTGCTCTTGTATGAACTTGCCTTATACCACATTGCTTCCGACGATTTGGGCTGCGTATCTCCCGTGTGTTTTCTGGTTGTTTCTCTACTGCATTGAAGTTCGCTTCGAAGCTGTCTCCTAGGAAGGGGCAACATGTCACCACGCAGTGTACGAGTGAAACTTTATCAACATAATGGTTACTCTTGTAGTTTCATGAGAAAGCAGACGTTTGTTGTCATTTTCAACCCGCTGTGTGCTTGATCTAAACTCAACGAAATGTTTAATATTTGGAACGTGTTTATCTGATGGACCAAATAAAGTCGTTTCCAGCTGTGTCCAAACGCAACAAGCGATCTACCAGCTGTGGTAGGAAGTTACACCGGAAGCTCTGAAATTCCACATTTAGACTGTCGCTCACCTGTCCTGTCGTCCCACGGAATCCAAATCATCCAGTAGAACGACTGCCACACTATTTAATGGTAATCCAATATTTATGCTCGGCAGTCCTGTCAAACGATTTCAGCGTGAGCTGGTTGGAAAATGCAGGACCATAAAGGTCGTTCCAAACAAGTATATTTACATTTTACACATTAAAAATCACATAGAGTGGCAAACGTGCCACATATTCTAAACAAGTTCCTTCCGGTAATGCGAAGGTGTAACGACATCCATTAGGCTAACACGCTCATTAGATAAAACAGGCTTTCATGAACAGTGCGATCGAGTCCATCTTGCATGTTTGAATGCAGGTTTGTAAAGTTTGTCTACAGTGAGCGTCGGAGATCCGAAGGTGGACATTTTGATAGCTTTTCATATTTACAGACAGTCGTAAAACAAAGAGCATAAATAAAACTTGATGACTAATCCTCGATGGGCTGTGAACGCGTACTTTTTTGGGTGTTCTAATACGCAACATACATGACAGACTATAGTCTCCTTACATTCTCTTATTCCGTCTGAGGAACACTTTGAATGCGTCAGCCCCGTGCCCTTGTACCGTTATTTTTGTTTCAGGCCCGTCTTGAAGCAAAGGTTCGTGCAAATAGCGGTAAACCTGAAAGCAGTCAGCTTACGTATCAGCCACTAACGTTTGGTAGCGTATTCATATGGGCAAACAAATCTTTATTTGAAATAGTTGTATCTTGCTTGTCCAGATATATGAATGTCCCCTCCAGCTCATCGCATTTCGAATGGACATCGAAATGTGATGAACTTTTGACGCGATCCGTATAATTTCTACGACGTTCGCAGTACCAATGGAAGCGTTTAAATCGGCTTTTTTTTGTGAGTTGCGCTCCCCGTAAATCACTCAAACCGCGCTTTTGTCTTTGTAGGGTTCCCAAACCGGTTGCGATTGACATTTAATTGCACATTTTTCATCGAGTATTCGGCAGTACTTTGCTTTTTCGCTGTGAACCGCTGAAACGGGAGGAACGAGAGTGCCGAGACGGACCGATTGTCCCATATTATTGCACTCATCAAATACAGTGCTCTGATGTCGGCATTCCGGTATACACTCGTGTAGCTCACCGTAATGAGAACAAATGAAAGACCGGTTCACCGGATACTTTATTTACGTTAATGTTTTGTCTATATGACTTCGATCGGTGAACGCTTAGTAAAAGCCTAGAGCTCTTTCTGGCGACCGATCATATTGAAAGTGAACATGGCGTCATCCTGAGTAAGAAACTCCTCTTTGCCTGATATGCCAACAATCAAACACTGGAGTGGTGTTTCTTCACGATTTTCGGGTGCATCACATTGTATTGTGTGTTGGCGTAAACGAACACTAGACTCGTTGATATTCTCTCATTGTTTCTTGAAGAAACAGTATCTAGTTGCTAAGATAAATTGATAACAGGGGGCGTTGGCAGTAATGGCTGAGTCTTGAGTATGAAAACCATACGAGGTTGTTGACCTCCTTTTTTTGATTACCGTCGCAGGAGTTCGGTCGTGTATTCGCCTGCGACACTGTAGAGCTCAAGACGGGAAGTATTTCCAGAAAATATAATTTTTGGCGGGAGACGGCCACGGTTGTTAAGGCGTCCGTGAGAATCCACATCGTTCCCAGTAATCGGTGTCTGGCGTTCACCATTGCAGTTCACGACCGGATCAACTAAGCAGTAAGTGTTAGGAAATGACGTATATTTGATTTCTTCCTCGTGCACATACGGCTCTAGCTCGCGGACCAGATAAACGAGGTCTGGAGCAGTGACCTACTTTTTATTAGACAAGATGTACAAGTAATCTCACGTTCCATTACAAATGTTTATGAAGGTTAGTTGGGGTTGGCGAGAGATAGGAAATCGATGGACGGTTTCATCGGAAGTGTATGCGTGGTCTGCTTCGCGTCACAAAAGAACATGACGCGTGAGGCAACAGCCGCAAAACTTCCTAAAAACCTAGGTAGAACAATGCTTTTTGGAATTTTTGCAGATATCGCCAGGTAGTCATTGAAGTCCCCCCCATTTCTATAGGTGTTCCACTTGAATATCTTAAGGATCTCATTTTACTGTGTACAGAAAATGTCAGGTTCAATTTTGAAGGGCTTTCTTATAAACAAGTAGACGGAGTGGCTATGGGTAGTCCGTTAGGCCCAACATTAGCCGACATCTTGGGAATGATTGAACGGCAAGTCTCAGATAATATTGGCGAAACCTTATTGTACAAACGATATGTTGATGATATTTTGATTTTTACGGATACTGACCATTTTGATTTATTTTTTTAATCTTCTTAACTCTATTCATCCGAACCTATCCTTGTCTCACGAAAGGGAATCAAACGGCAGTTTAGCTTTCTTAGATGTACTCATCACTAGGCGTGAGGATGGGACATTACAGCGATCGGTCCATCGCAAAGCAACATGGGGCGGACAATATCTTCAGTTCTCCAGCTTTGCCCCGATAGCATACAAGAGGGGTTTGGTGAAAACCCTGATAGGGCAGAATTGCAATTTGTGCTTGATGTCGTTTGCCAGATGATCGCCTTTGAATTGCAGAAATAAGAATATATCTTTCTTTTGAGCTGTTTGTACTGGCTCATTGCATTTGTTCATCATGCTGTGAATGTCTATGAACTTTTCAGGATATCCGTTTGCCAGCAACGTTTTTCTCAGCATTTCTTGTTCCATCTGCAGCTTATCAGGGGTGCAAATATGCCTGGCCCTATGAAATAGGGTTTTCACCAAACTCCACTTGTATGCTATCGGTGCAAAGCTACAGAACTGAAGATATTGTCCGACCCATGTTGCTTTGCGATGGACCGATCGCTGTAATGTCCCATCCTCACGCCTAGTGATGAGTACATCTGAGAAAACTAAACTGTCGTTTGATTCCCTTTCGTGAGGCAAAGGTAGGTTCGGATGAATAGAGTTGAGAAGATTAAAAATAAATCAAAGTGGTCGGTCAATTCATCCGAACCTATCCTTGTCTCACGAAAAAGAATCAAACGGCAGTCAAGCTTTCACAAATGTATTAGGCGTGAGGATGGGACATTACAGCGGTCGGTCCATCGCAAAGCAACATGGGTCGGACAATATTCTCAGTTCTCCAGCTTTGCCTGGATAGCATACAAGAGGGGTTTGGTCGAAACCCCATTTCATAGGGCCAGTCGTATTTGAACTCCTGATAAGCTGCAGATCGAACAAGAAATACTGAGAAAAACGTTGCTGGCAAACGGATATCCTGAAAAGTTCATAGACATTCATAGCATGATAAACAAATGCAATGAGCCAGTACAAGCAGCTCAAAAGAAAGATATATTGTTATTTGTTCAATTGAATGGC
>LOND01000748.1:69554-86973 GCA_014220965.1 Paragonimus kellicotti | reverse complement strand
TTGTGATGGACATCATGTGTTCAAGTTTCTACTGACTTTTGGAAGATATATCAGCTCAGTTCTCATGAAGATGTTTTGGATACCGTTTTGCTAGCGTTGTACGTAACACTGTTTTCTTCTGGACAAAAAATCAAGCTTTGTTATACACGCAATAGATTATAGTTTTTCACTAAACTTTGCTGTCCGTTCAACAAAACTTTAGAATGCTTAATTATTCGTGTTTACTTCAGGATTTTTTGCTGTCGTTAACGCTACTGAAGAGTTAATTATCACAAACTGACTCAGGTTATTAATTGATTTGCTTTCAGAGTGTGAGTTTTGTGCAAACAATGATGTTTGTAAGTTCACTCAGAAATTGCGCAGCTCTAGCGTTTTCTAACAGTGTGTTTCGACAGAGAACGAATTCTCGTACTCAACAAGATCAACCATACCCAGTTTATGCGCCACATGAACGAAAAAGTGTAGATTATTCACAGTCGTCCGGGCCAGAAATGGTTAAGTGGTCCAACTGAAGGTACGCGTTTATTTAAAGGAACATATTTTCACATGTTAAAATACAGGTCACACTGCCTATGTAGTAGACGTGATATGCGTGTTCTCAGTGAAACCAGGAGTAAGTACATGTTCCGCTTCAAACATTTGTCCACACAACAAACAAACTCCTTTTCTGCATTTACATGGCTCACCCATTGCGATTCTCCAACCACCCGTCGCAGTTGAAAAGTGCTACGTTATTGATTTCACTGATTACAGTTATTCAATGTCAAACGTTTAAGAGGAAGTGATGCAGGAATGCTGTTTTTGCAACGAAGGTGTAAGAAAACTAATAACGCACATTCATATCTCACACTGTTTTCAGTGAATCACACTGGATGGTCGGAAACCACTCAACGAGGCGACTAGCCGTAGAACGAACCGGGAGAGTAATATTTCGCACACACTATGGTTGGTAACCAACAAGATCTAAGCAATAACTCAGATTAACGGGAATACCGAAGTGAACGGGAAGTTTTATCTATTTTTATTCACAGCAAAACATTCGGTCCCGTTTCTAGTCGTGTTTGAGGATGAAAGTTCAGACGAGAAATGTTCTTTAATCACCTGTTTAACATCAATCATCACGTCGACTGCGTACACGTGTGTGTAACCACTTGTCTAGCGCTTGTTCTTGGTGACAACGTACTATTGTCGATGTGTCAACAATATGAGGTTTTTCTATTGCTTCTTCGTTCAGCTTGATCACTTTCATCTTTATAACCGTATGAAACACTCCCCCACTATTTACTTATTATTATACTTGCTGTTTTGTTTTCTCTCTTACTCACCAGAAATTTGGGCAGATGCATTCCGTAGTGGACTCATTTTAGGCAAAAATCAATCTCTTTAAAAGTGGAAGTTCGCGTATCACACTATCTGACTGCGATAATCAAAACCATTTATAAGCAGGATGAAAATGTTTCAGCAAATATACATAATTCTTCGGTGAAACTTTCTCAGGCGATCAAAAGATGTGTCCTCAAGCAATTGCAAACAAATGTTTAAACTTTCCACTCGACCCTTTTTGAAAAAGCTATGGTAAATCTATAAGAATGTAACAGCTGCGATCAATTGTGAGGGATGTTCAATGTACGTCGAAACCAAATCCTCTACTACTCATCAGAAATATTTAAACCTTTGGTTGTAGTAACCTCTTAAAGAAGTTGGGTCACAGTCTTTGTTTGGCACAAATGCCCACATATTACGAAATGAAGCAAATGGATGATCACTAGTTTCATCAGTTAACGCTCAAGATCACAACATTTATTCAACAGTAGTTAATAGATAGAAGTCACTCGTGAGTCTGTCGAACAAAGCCGTCACTTCTTCCTAGGTATCCACATATTCAACAAAATCAAAAATTTTTGTCTATATTCTTTGCTCTCTCCAAGATATCACCTTGAAACTACGACCCCTTTCTATAAACTATCCATATATATCAGGCCTAAAAACCGAACACTGAGGTATAACCGTCGTTGGTGGTAAATGTGACGACCCTTGAATATTTCGTGTTGATACGTGTCCAAAACTGAACTGAGTTAAATATAAATAACTCATCAAGCCGGCACGAAAATATACATCGCGGGCTGCAACCATTTCGTTTATTCTCACCAGTAAATTATATTAAACACTCAGTCATGTCTGTGTAGAGTGTGGCAATAGAACGATCAGATTGGGGTGAACGGTTACATTGCCGTAGCAATGAAATTGATTGCGTCCGTACTTTAGCCAACAGAGTTTCGTTTCATGACGTTTATTTAGAAGCGCGCCGAAAAATGCCAACATTCCTGGAATGCGATTACGCTATAAGGTACAACCGTTTTCTACAGTGGCATTACAGCGAATTTGCACAGCTGTGTGTTTTGCAACAGTTCGAACAAATGCATTCATTACATTTTTCACATCCTGATCTCCTAAGGATTTTCTTTGTTGATTCACGTTATCTTCCACTGAATCCCAGTTGAGCGTTGATGGGTACTTATCGCGTCATAGTAGGTCTTTCCTTTTATCTACTGTCAAATCTTCCAATTAGAAACGTGGGTTGCTTCTAGAATCTCGCTTTGTGAAGTAATAGAGGCTACTTTGGTAAAAGTGATGCTGACTTTTTTGTCAGTTTCCACCAGTGATTACACTAGTGGGAACTGAGATTGTGAGAGCTGTCTACATCAACAACATGCAGCAGTTCTTATCATGAAGTCTTACGTTTCTGAGCCACTTCAATGAAATGACTACGTTCAGTCTGAAAGAATACCGGTACTAGGGAATTATGATATAAAGTTTCCAGAAGGATGCAACCTCCTTTCGTATTCTCGTAGTGAGTTTCTAATGGCACAATAATTGAGGTGGCTAACTTCTAAACAAAGGAAGTTGTACACACTTACAATGCTGTTAGTGTTATATAGATTATCACAATAGTTTCCTCCCAAGTATGAAATATGTTCCCGTTAATGCTTCTCAAATTTGTGCCAGGTTTGAAAACTTTCAAATAAATTATCAAACGCGCTATTCAATGTGGTCAATAAATTACCTCTTCCAATTTCTTTGAAATCTGTAGGATAGAGATTGGCGTAATTCGATATACGAATAATCCGTCAGGCTTTTCATGCGTTTAGTTACTCATTAGCTGTTCGATATGCTTATGTGTATAAGAGAAAGCCCGTGACCTATCACGCCGTTAATAGGCAATCAAAGATGTGCACACTTTAGAAGGAAACGGATTGCGAAATATCTGGAATTTGGCTGGATTTAAGCCGGTGATAGAAGCACCATGTCAAAACCATACAAGCATTTTGTTGGTTATGGTACGATTTCACGTCAGAAACCCAGCGATTTAACATTTATACTCAGTTAGTCAGCCAGCCCTCTGTTTTATGTCGAATCCACCAAGTGATCCCGCGAGCTTTCCGGTCAAACGGGATGTCTCAGTCGGTTCAGATTGTAATCTGCGAACACAGCTGCTAAGCGTTGAAGCTGTCTAACCGATATGTAGTTTGATTTATTTGGTAGCGTAGAAGGGGCAAAGTTGTGAAAAATGTGAGCTTCGACCAGGCCCTAACCAATAACGGAAACAACACGTCCAGATACGTTAAATGTTCTATCAACTGAGTTGTTTAGTTCCACAATCATTCAGGTAATTATGATTTACCTTTAAAAACCATCCGTATAGCTAGAATGGAAAACAAAGTTGTTTTTTCATTGTTAAGCATGTTCGTTGATCAATGCACTCAGCTTTATTAGTGATTGGCGGATGAATGAACAAAGCTTACACAGTTTTGACACCGCACGCGCATATATATATTTATATATATAGAAACCATCGCATAGCATTATGCGCCAACCAGTTCGCAGTCAATTGAATGCCGGCGCCATATATTTGTTTTCTATTCACACATGTTCATATTGCATTTGAACAACTTACTATCTTTTGCTTGTCTATCAACTGTACTCAACCGTGGGGACGAAAACAATTAAACAATGTACCGGTCATAAAAACGACATAATCTCTTCAGTAAGTGATGTAAGGCAAACAGTCTTTAGGATAGTTCCCTAATGGAACTTGGAATTCAGCAGCTACTGCGCCTCCATACCAATACAGCTAAAATCAATCAGTTTTCACAATCACACAGCTAGTCAAAATTATAGATGGGCCAATAGAATAATGTCAGACGATAAGCTAAGTAAAACATTTCGATTAGTGTTGCGCTTCAAACTGAAGAACACATGGTATCAATCCCTGGGATTGAGATAATATTTGGCTGTGCGCTACGTTCACACGAATGCATAGGAAACAATTGGGAATATATCCGGCGATGCCAATCGAATTCACATTTTAGAAAAACAATAGGACAAACATTGATCAGCCATACTCTGCATAAAAGCAATGGGTATGTATCCCTCTAACAGTTGGAGCATGCTCTCACTTCCACCTCATAAGCCCGTTCATTAATTCCGAATACTTTTATGACACGTCGAACCGGCAGGCAGAAAGTCCAGATTGTTGGGTTGACCGACTTTGTACGAATATCCTACGGACCGGGTTATTTAACCCTTTTCACAGCCAGACTAATTTTCGTCCGGTGTCGCCTCCTTTCCGGGAGGTTTACTTCAGTCAGTCCGTTTGGTTTTCATTTTATTATTTCCTCAGTGGTTTTTGAAAACTCGTAAGACCAGACGTCTCCTGGATAATATACGTAAAGTTAACTGCCAGACAACGATCGCGATATAGGCTATTTTTGGCGGAACTTTACAGATGTTGAATAGGCTTGACACGATTACAAATTAGCAGCTCCAAGATTGCAATACCTCAATTGGAACAGTAAAAACCTCGCCAGAAACAACCACGATATCACATGCAGCAATGTTTTATTGAAGCAGGACTTGAGGCTACATCCACTTACAGCCACTCTCCGACTGACTAATACACTCAGCCAGCATTATGAACCAATTAGTTTACGGTCAGCTTAATTGACTGCGTGTTGCCACGCTGCCTGGAACTTTTTGTTAAGTTAAACAATTCGGATGAGACGCAATTGCGAAAAGCATGGACTTTAACTGGGTTCGAACCAGTGACATGAAGAGAGTGCATAAACGCAACACCGTATCTCAGCTGGTACAACATTTGTCACGTTTGTGCAGGCTGTTTCTGTCGTTGGTTCCAATCCATCGAAAGCTTGGATTTTTCGTAATTCAGTGTCATTCAAGTTGTGAAATCTGCCACACTACATATACGTTCGACACTTATCGCGTTAGTTCATTGACCGAGGGGAACAATCATCCTGGCTCATCGATCTGATGCCCTAACTAACAGTTTTCGTAGATTGGACAAATGTACGACCTTAATCACTGTAATACAATTGTGAGCTCAGAATTGGTGTTGCGTCCTGTCTTACTGGTTGGACACTATCTATTACGTGGTACCGTTCGTCTGAGTAGAGATGCTCGTTAGAAAACATGTTATATCTCACGTGCAAATAAATGATGTCATTGAACAGATCCTTAGACTGGACTTCATATGGCGGCAGTGCTAGAATATTTTGGGTAGTACTACACAACGGTGGTAAAACTTTGGGTGGGTCCGGCAAGGTGAATACAACTTTGCGAAGTCCGTCTACTAGCCGACGTTCCCAAAAGAAAGACTTCGTATCTTGTACACTTTCAAGCGAGGAATTGTAATTCTCGGTGCCATCAGAGGGAAACTACATCGGTCACGTAGCTGTTGACTTTTATATCCTACATGTATCATATTTCTATTTCCCTGATGAGACCTATTCATTTCGCGTAACATAATTTCTCACACATTGAAGACGGATGCCAAACAGCATTATGCACATCTGTTCTGTTGCAACTGGGATAAACTTGAATGCACTGTAAGGTGGTTGTAACGCTTTCGGTAAAGAACTGCGCACTTTTTTCAGCACAGTTACACTGGTTTTAGGTAACTTAACTCATCTCATATATATGGTTATTGCACACAGAAGAGTTAGAAGTGATGCAGTTTTCTAACCAGACGAACATGCCTTGAAACAAAGCCGCTGGTGTATTTTGTACGAGTAGTGAAAACCGGTGTGCCAAATTGCTGGCTCGTCGTGATTTCTTCCTTCTTGTTCACTATTTCCGCCAAGTCATTGAGTATGTGAATTAGTGTGTTGTGCTTATCACGATATTATTCAACAGCTGCTTTAATACTTAAGATGAAGTACTTTGATTAGGGTCAGATAACGCATTTATCTCGTTTAGGTACAAAACTGGCAAGCTAACAATAATCCAATTAATCTTACCGGTATCCTCTGAAACAAAAATACCACTTCATGAAGAACACTGAACTGTAATGTGAAACTTAACTTTTGGCATTCGTAAAACACTGTTAATAGTCTGTCGTTCACATCAGTGTAACACGAGATTCACATTGAACATGCCAGTAACCGACTACCTATCGACTATCCATCATGCCATTTAGGATAGTCATATCCATATTAGTTTGCAAACCTAGATTAGTCATTGCTGTGATATATCCATGTGGAAGGAACAATTCTGACGAACGAACGTCCCATATCCCTGAAAATTGCTATCACTGTCAGTTTTAAAATATGCCGGCGTATACTACGGATTGGGTGTTTGCAGAGTCCGGAAACTGTGTGCGACGTAGTTATTAAAGAAAACTGCCTTATTAATTGACTGGTGTATTATGCTAAAAATTCCAGGTTGTTTGATGTACACAGGTGGTTCATGTAGTGACGCAGTTTCCGCAATCAACTCCTCTATCCACTTCCAATCACCATCAGATATTTGAATCTGGCTGAGTTGCTTTCCGCATCAATGACTTCATTCTCGTATATGTTTTGAATGTTTCACTACCGTGCTGCTTTCTTCTTGAGTTCCGTATGCTAGTTATTTCTACTCATTTTTTAATAGTTATTTCTATTTGCAAGTTAGCGCTTATTGTTTTACTCGGTGAATCGTGCGATACAAAAGATATTCACATAAGCATTTATTGGAGCATCTCCGAAAAGGCCTAATCAAGTTGTGACACACCATAAACCACGTATTTAGCAAGTTACATTCATTGTTCATATCTATCTTTCATTCACTGATAGATCAGCACCAACTCACTACTAGCAGTCGCGCTCCACCCTACAAAATATTGTATAATTTTATTAGAAAGTTATTATTGTTATTACATCATTATGTAGCGAGACGTAAAGCCATTGTATGTTCATATCACAGGCACAAGAAACCTCAGTCAGTTCCGCAAATTTGTTTCTAGCTAGCAATAGTTCTATTCAGACTGTTTGAGAAAACCGAACAAACTTTAACTTGTGTCTACCCAGTTCACTAACATAAACACGTGTTCATTCAAACTTGGTTAACTGCTTATACCAAAGATTGAACAAAAACCTTTAGGGGAATTAACACAATCCACAATGATGTCTGAAACAAGTAGTCGTCAGAGTGGTATGCTTGTTACTGCCACGATTACAACATAGAAGCAGAAGCGTTCACCTGACCAGTCATTTAATGCGCACTGTAAATACTTCGTTCCACGTGTCGATTTGCATTCATATTAAACATGAACTAGTTTGTCCAAGCTTCTCCACCTACTCTCGTTTTAACAGTGACGATGATAACTCCTATTCCAGATTTGCCAGCAAATTACACAAACATATATATATATATATACACGGAGATAAAACGTGCTGCATCAAAGTAGTGAAACTGATGAGCATCACTGGTGATAGAACAAAATATGTTCCAAATTCTCAATGCCTTCGACGAGTGCGAGGATATATGTGCTTTCAGCAGCCGCTGCTCTTAGCCATCTAAACTTCTTTCTACCATTAACAAAAATCACCGCTTTAACACTTTTCTCAGCACAATTTCAGTCGCCCAAGTGGGCTAGTGAATATAAGTGACGAACTGTCAGGAGATTCGTTACTATTGCTTGAGTGACGTTGATATCTTTCCTCGAATTTTTGATTCAGAGCAACATGACAGACACTCCCTTTCGAAAGCAAACATGTACCCAATTTCCCTCGCGTTACTAATCATTGTTGCAGGTTGACGCTTAACGTTCCTCTTACGTTCAATTACTTTCATCAATCATGTCATCAATGACACCATACTAGGATAGCCTGTGTTGTCAGATATTAAGTACGAGCATCTTCTCTACATAAGTAGTGCTTAGTTTCAACAACCAAATCATGAAGAAAGCCATAGTTGGTTAGCAATACAGGATGAAAAATATAGGCACCGTATTGAACATGATGGAGGCTGTATCATACACGATAGGTCAATCTCACCAAAACAAAGATAATCTTGTTATTCTGGGGCGATTTGAGTAAGCACTTTTGGAACATTATTTAGAGAATCTGGCTTTGAGAATTAAAGCAAACGTTCGTTAAGTTTTGTTCTCAGAAAGTGAACAGTAAGACACTGGACGTCACAAAAGAACACATTACATGACTAAGGACATGGCATGTGGCAGGATGTATCAGTCAGAACGGCAACAGTATATATAACTTCATATCCATCAACTTAGTGATCGCGCTTGGCTCCAAATAATCCCCAAGTGATTCAACGATTTTGCAATACATTTGAACTTGTGCAACGTGATTCATCCCAATATACTAACATAGACGTTAAGCTATTGGGTCGGAGTGTTTCGAACCGCACGACGACCAAGAGGAGGCATTACAGAAATCTTTTTCTTACCATTATAATGTCTCACATTAAGTTCGTTGGAAAATCAGATATATATTTCCGGTTTCACAAATATGACAATAATGCATCGATTTTTCTCCCAACATTTAGATGGAGACTATCGCATACTTTGATACAAACGGGTGCCGAACTCTAGGACCATTGTCTTTTGGTGTTTTTATTGCATTAGTTAGAGACTTAAGACATTTCAAAGTTGAACACAGCCAAGGGAAATATTTGGCTTGCTTTCGAGTAAAAAGTGGTTCGATGAATTTTCCGGTGACTTTATAACAATATTAAAACATTCATTATACCAAATTAACAAAACTATCACATGCCCGTATGCATTTTCTGGTTTATTTTGACATGATACAAAATATCTCGATATTTTGTCTGAGCAAGTTTATTTACAGTGGCGATATCTCAAAACTACTTGTTACAGCAAACGTTTGTCATCATCATGAGTAATCACGTCATATAGTAGAAATACAATCCTTAGAAATTAAAGAATGACCAACCAATAAATTGCTAAATACACCTCACTCGCAACAGAATTTATAACCGTGGTGAAACGTTCCCATGGAACACGTATAAGCATAGTTCCATCAAACAAACTTTATATTAATTACACAAAATAAATAGCAACTATCTCATTCCCGAAAATGTCTCAGGTGGACGCCTTTCGAAAAAGGTGACATGCTTAACTCGTATTCCTGTTAGGGCTCACCAATAGTGCATATCCTTGTTACGACCTGGACCACAACAGAGGCTGCAATCTCATTCAGAACCGTGTTGACCATTGCGCCATTGGATTTACGTCAGACAAGCTTAGCTTATCATATACAAATGCTGAGCAGTGAAAACGTGAGTGGAAGTTGTAACTATGAATTTCATATGCAATACTATTTTTTTAGTACTGGATAACGTTTAATTTGACCAAAGGTACGAACAGGCTGAGAAGTATTGTAAACAACCAGGCGTATACTGATTACTCATTTCGGGTTGCTCATAATGAGTGGATTGGCGTCATGAGCTGGATTGCAGTGGTTGACGTAGGCACATGCCATTCTCGGCCTTTTCACATATCTGTCCGTAAGTTACTAATTCTACATAGATTCGCCTCATATGGTCACAAGACACAAATGAAAATAACAAATCCCATAAATGTACCCATATTTTTAGAATGTCTACAAGTGTTTTAGACGTACCTGTAACTAACAGAGAACTCAACAAAACTTTGATATAGTAACACGTTTATAGATAATATTTCACTCAGTTAGAGAAAAACACACCACAGCACAAAGACAAGTGCTACCGTCTTGCACTCATCGCACAGGTACACTGTACATATAACCTGCAATTGTCAGTGATACGTCGAAACAGGAACGATAACCGACGCGAGGTCACTTGTAATACAATCTAAAGCTGACAGACAATAAACAATGCTGAACGAAATCCCAATTAGTTTCTCAGAGGGACGTTCACCTAACTTTCGGTTGAACTTACTTATTAAATTGAATTTTTTTTCAACTATGCAGTGAGATAATGATGTGCAAACCAAATAATAATTTCAGTGACCGTTGGATGCACAAAATTGCAATGTGCCTGAACTAATAAGAGTCAGCTATAAGGTTGTTAATATTATTCCCAATGGTACGACAACCGGTTGTCTTTAAAGTAAAGTGCATGGCAACACACACAAGCTCAGTGCTCAGGATTCAGCGGAAATTTTCAAAATTACTTGAATCCTATTATACTATTTAAATAGATGCACTAGGTCGCCGACCTGATCACTCAGTTCTCTGCCGTGGCAACTTTGGCCAACCAGAATGATTCTCTCATATTCCGCAATCATGCTGGATCACCCATGACGTGCGTTGTGCTCGACACAACCGCGTGGCCAAAGACCTGGCGAAACGACTGCGCAACTTGGGCTATACAGTCTTCGATAAGTTAATGGTACCCACGACGAGCCTATGCACGAAAACCGATGTAATCGCGGCTCGTGACGGAGCTGCTGTGGTGCTTGATGTCTGTATATTGGATAGCTACCGAAGGCCAACTTGCCTGGAAGGACAGCATCGCAAAGAACAAGATGGCGCCTTCCAATCAGTCCTTCATACTATCGGCTGTGATGTGAACTCTGTTTTATCTTCATCCGTAATCATCCCTTGTCGCAGTGTCATATTTCCCTCTTCGTGAAGCGCTATTCTTCGGTTGGCACTCTCCTGGCCATGGATTTGCCTACTAACCTCTTTAGGTTCCCATAAAACCTACGACACATTTATGCGGGGAACCTGGCGTTAACTGTTGCCACCTCTCTGACAGTTGTCTCATTATGAAGGGCATTTTTCTGTCCCGATGCGTGAGCCTTGACTGTGATAGCACCCCTGTGCCCTGAAGAGCTTTTGATTTTGTGAGACTGACCGTTTATTTTATTGTATTTTTTTGAAGTATATTTTGTGGATTTTGTTCCTTTTTCTAAAATCCGTTTGTTAATGTCGCACAAGTAACTTTTCATTTGATGACTGGATTGTGAACGCTTGCTACTCGTCAACTGTTGAGTTTCTAACCACGCAACGCCACTTGTTTGCAGACAGCTTGTATTTACATTCGTCTTTTTACATATATGTTACTTAATTTTGGTATCGCGTACATTGATCCTTGGAACAAAGATGTGCATATTGCTCTGAACGCACGATACCTACTTAACATCGCAGCAGTCAGTAATAATCATTGTCTCAGTTCTCACTTTGAAACAAAGTTATTGAATATCTAGTCAAGAATTTTATACCGTTTTGATTCGAACTATTGACTGTCCTCCCTTAGATGATCAATGGACCATTCTGTAACTACGAAAACTACATTCACCGCTGGGATCTTTTGGGACCATAGTGTCCACCTGACAACCACTCATCATTTAAAGAACGAGTACGAGGCTAATCTAGAATTCGTACGCTGCGAATCGGAAATTATGCACTTCCACGTGATCGCTCGATCGTAGGATTCAGATACCTATCTGCCAATCTCGTTACGTAGGTTATGTCATCTATCCTCCCACGTCCAGGTTGTCTCGCTGCTACCGTACTTATAATTAACATCAGAACTTTTGCTGATTTTGAGAAAAACGGGGATGTTTTGGTGGTGTGCCACATCACTTAACTAAACGTGGATCTGAATATTCATGACCACATATTGTTACCAAAATGACAGTGAGCAAACAACAATCGAGCTGAGAACAGTGGTTAACCTTGTGCTCTCACCTTCTTTAACCGTATTCAAAACTGGAAGAAAATGTGAACAAACCAAACGGTTCAAATTTATTCAATGAAATATACCTAGTCTACGTCTGCATTCGTTGAGATCGAACGGTGCAATTGTTCAACGGTCTACCAGTATTTCAACTACACAACAGTTCAGCAGCATCATGGCAGACACAACGAAAGTTGCAGCAGAATAGACTGAATGTTATTGGACATTCAGGTAAAGGGATGGACATCAGGTTATCCGGAAACGAGTAAACAAACATGTAACAACAGAGTGGAGTACACATTAGCTAGGAGGGCTGTATACTGAGGAAATTTGTTGAATCCTGATTGTTATCCCAGCGGTCGAGTTGAAGTCAACTGTTCTTCAGCGAACACTGAGACTCCAGGTCTTAGTTTTATTTACAAACGCCCACTGGATGCAAAAACCTAAATTGAAGGCCAGTGCTGAGGTTATTGCAGTGTTATAAACGGGAAAATTGAACTGTTTTATGGTTAGCTCTTTTTTATTCAACGGAAAGTTCTGTTCCCATATTATGCAATATTCGCCCTACAAAACCATTCATTTTCAAAGACTCCATTTCACGTTTGAATGAACGAGTTCAGCTGCAAAATGGTAAATTCAGGTGTTACGTTTTATTAGGCAACCGTGTCCACCAAACAGATGCTGACACCATCAAGATCCCGCTTCCATTTGTCACATCAGAAACAGCTACAGTGCACTGACGACTCTCCATTAGCATTCAAATAGCTCGGAAGCCAATAATATGCTTGACGTCTTATCGAAAAAAATTGACAGGGAAACACTCGGTAATGTTCTTCTCAAAACTAGAATCACTCAAACAAAAAGGCAACCTTCGCACTCAAATACTAGTTTCGGTTAGTCCACTTTGGAAGGAAGTAGTTGACGCGAGCTTTGCGCAAATTACTGTTCTTAATCGACGCATATTCTCGCTGAAGCTGAAGTGTATGCTCTAACCTGTGTCCTTTGAGTTTGACCGACCAAACCACAACGTCGAAAACCATATAGCATTTATTACCGTATGATCATATCGAAATGTTTTATCATTATCTTGCTCAGCTAGTGATCAGACTGCATCATTGTTTATAAAAGATGATAAGCGCAATCTTTCTGTTCAGTAAGGTCGATAACCCCGTGACCGGAAGTTATTTCAGTTGAGGTTATTTTCTTTACGGATTTTTCCGGAAATCACTGCAGTTTGGTGGGACGGAATACACATTACTTCAACGAAGTTCTTCACTTTATTTCAAATAGCCTGTTTGCTTCACATTGCTTTCCTACTGACATAAAAAATGTACTCACCATTTTGTATGTCAGTATCGGCTGTGCAAACGAGCAGAATATCGTATCAAATATTACTTAAGTTAGTAAAGGTTAACCACATTCAAGGGAACTGAATGTAAGTAGTTAAAAAAAGGGTTGTACAGTCGTGCAAAATTCCCTACAACCGCATCAAGTTCACGGGCATATTTGAGACACCTAATGAATTACGTCAATTTCGACTGATCAGTCGAAGCACAACCGTCGACTGGAACTCACCGACTAGCATACATACGTTCAAAGCCGAGGTTAAAACATCATGGATAACGTAGACTAACAGAGTTGTGTATTTCACGTATGCTTAAGCATTAACCTGCTAACTCATATTGATTCAGCGGAAGTGCTTCTTGATTGTTTACGTCATAGAATCGTTGATTATAAGGAAAACGGTAATCTATAGTCCGAATGTTCAGCTGACTAGCGATCAACTGAATAGAACTCACTGATATCGTTCTTAACTTCATCGTCTTTAAAGTGCAAGAATAAAATTACAAGCGCACGAATGACAGCATATTAAAAATTAGAATTATTATAAACATAAAGCGTTAATATGTTAACTTTGTTTTAGGCACTATATTGACACTATCATTTGGTGTTACTTTGTCATCATCGATTGAATCCGTCTATAGCCGAGAGAAAGTCGAATAGAGTTTGTGGCTTATCCTGAAGATTTTAGAAAGTACTCCGCAGTTGCCAACCGCATTCGTTACTATATCACCGTTGACATTCAAAATGAGCTGTATTCATAACGAGTTATTATGCTCGCATTTGCGTTAACTCTCTTATCATTTATGTAGAAAGCCACCAGATTTCACAAAATTTTGTGTTTTAAACTTAAGCTTGAATTGTACAAACTATAAGTAGTTACACTCTCTGTTACGTTTAAACACACACAGTGTGCCGAATACTCAGTTTGAAATGCGGATGCAAATTTTGTGTGTGATACAAGAAAAAATGAAACAAAAACGATTAAATATACTTATGTTATTGTCAGTACTCTCAAATTTGTCGAATAGGTGGGCGTCAACAATTCCTTTTTGTGATGTCTTAAATAATCTGATGTCTGTTGGTTTAGGAATGAAACGTTATGTCCAGTTAAAGGATCTTTTCCGTACTGCTGCTGTTGACAAAGATTCAGATAAAGCTTTGTCTACAGATGTGCGGTTTTACTGCTATTTTGAAATGTTGAGAACAATTATGTCACACTTCACACATATGAAGAAACACGGATTACGTATGATTGCATTATAAACAATGTGAAGTGCCAAGACAAGTGAACAAAAATGTGTATCTTTCGGAAGGAATCTATGAGCCTGTTTGTTATTCCGACGTCGAAGTATGCTACCAGAACTTCCGGACACCTGTTACAACAAGTACGCCAGATAGGTAGTTTACTGAGTTGGGAAAATCGAGACGTAGCGCTTATCCCATTGAATGGTCCGGCGCTTTTAAGCGATAATGGTTGTAATGAGTCTGAGGACACAGCCCAGTCTTTCTCGCTGATTAGAATCAACTGACCTATAAAACGAGCTTTTTCAACACTAGTCAACTTAATCTGCAATGTCCTATGAACGCCACGCAGGTGTACATATGCCGAGTTGAAAAAGGATGTGTTGGATAGAGTTGTATTAAGTTTGTTTTAGAAATTACGTCTCAGCCTGACACTCCAAACGCACGTATACTGATAACGTCACTTGGCAGAATCATAGTGGAATTTACTGCCAGTTTCACTCTCAATCACGACACTAAGTATTCCTTAGAACACCAAGTGTTTGATAAACAAATGATTTTCTTCCATACATGAGAGTGGGCGTTTCCAATAGCAATACACCATTTTCTCATTTTAATACGTCAAAGCAAGGTGTGAAACGATCTGTAGATAACTGGTTTGCAGAAGGTTGCTGGGGATTCACGGAAGGTTATTAGCGTTCTTCAATCGAATGACACATTCGGAAACGATTTTGCTGGGAATATCGAGTTTCTTATTGATTCGTTTTCATTAACTGAAACTTTTAAATGCAAAAATGAGTTCATATGCTTTTTTTATCGACTTTATTACAGTTTTATTTAGTTCAGAACAATATACACTTTTAGTCAACAAAATAATGAATACTGTTAACGCGTTAGTTCAAATTGTTCAGTTGACTTTTATCCTACCTTTCAAGAGTGATTCTTTAGCTAAAATAATGATCAGTGATGTTCTTTAGATTAGTGTAATACCTTGAAATTTTCCAAAACACGGTTGAATCTCTCGCGAAACATTTCCCATGCATAGCGCCGTGCACACGCTTGGAATGTAACTGAGTTTCTTCGTTCATAAAATGTTCCAATTAAGGAACTAGGAAAATATTGTTGATACGTGATCAAAATTGCTTGTGGTGCAAATTGAATGAACGATTTATTCGATTTAATTTTCTGATCCATCATTTGATAGGTTTGTTCGTCACGCAAACTGAAATCCATTCCTGAATGCCATTTATTACGCATGGAGATAGTTGCTGGTGACGAGCACTATGTTAATTTCTCTATTGTCATATCAACCAGAATCAATACATCGTGTCACAGATACCGTGTTTTGGCATGCAAACAATACTAATATTACACGTGGGAACGGCTACTGAGTGACGACGAATCCTATACAAATGACTTTGTAACGTTTAAGTATATGAAATTCAACTGTAATCTTGCTAGGCTTATTCTTTGTACGCGATATGTAGTTGTGACGCAAAGGGGCAGTCGATTTAAAACGGCCATTTTTGGAACGTCAGCACATCTTGTTCAACTTTCTCGGAATCTAGTCTATATCACTTCAGTTCATGTGGTACTCATCGACTTTCAGGAAGTTATCTAACATTTCCAGCCAATCAACCTCTGAGAACAAATGCGCAGTGATTGAGTGTTACATAACTAAAATTATGCGTATTTAAAATCAACTTTAACATCCGTAGAAAACATTTTCCGCTTTCATTATGAACGTTAGTCTGTTGAGAAAATTTCATGATGATAGTTAAACAACGACAGCAACATCTGTTTTGTTCCCTCAACAAAACGCTCTCCGGTGAATTTGTTGTAAAAGAGCGGATCGGAATAATTTAGTGTATGCATTTTTTGATTCAGCGATTTCGATTAATTTTGTAGATAGCAATGCCAAGGTTTCCTATACTGCTGTTATGTAATAATGTGAGCGCGTGCTTTGATACGTCGAAATCACAGATGTCAATCACTCATATCGCCAGCTTAAGCGGATAATTCATTAAAAATAATTTAGTCGCATGTATCACAAATACACATCATGTCTCCCATCGGAAATGACGTGCTTATGACTTTGCATAGTTGTGATACTACCCACACAATAAAAGAGAAAGCACGCATGAAACCGAACTAAATTTTGCTGGTCAATATTTGATGGAGTATGCGGTGTACCCATAGAATTGTTCCACCCAAAGTTTAATGTACATATCAATATATCGATATATGTGGCTACTTGTAAGTGAAGTTTCCGACTCGCGGATGTTGCCTTACTGTAAAATCTGGCTAATCCTCTTGTAACGTTCGGATTAGTAATGTCTCAAGCAGTCGTGGGTGTGATCGTGCACAATGGTTGTATCCGTATAAAACTGTACGGTTTTACGAAAGTTCTGCTGGACTTATAACAAGAATGAGTGGACCATCACATGTAGGGAATCTGAAATACGTTTGTATGGAAAAATTTCTTCTATTACACTCGTGCGTAAAGAATTGAGATACATTTGAATACCACTGCAGGGTTTCCAATTTCAGCGTTTATAATTCACTGTCATTAGTATGTATATATTGCTGTTGCGTTTAATCCAGTAGCGAGGTCATTCACGTTCAGTGGTCAGCCATTTTTTCTACTGGCTGTTTTTAAACCTACACTCATCGGTTTTCATATAAACCAACACAACTCACCAGTTCGTTGTAATTCTACACAAAATATGTTCCGAGAATGAAAACTTCAACGTGGTATCAATGTATCAAATGAAAATTATGAATAATTGTTTTATAAAGTCGGAATAAAACGTTAATTAATGTCAGTTAATTCAGATGGTTCCCAGTT
>LOND01000748.1:42800-65473 GCA_014220965.1 Paragonimus kellicotti | reverse complement strand
ACGTCTTATTTCGACTGTAGTAAAAAATAGCAATTGGTGAACATCGGTTTTATCTGCAAATATTAACTAACCAATTGTAACCAGCACGTTCAAAATTTTACTGCCTAAAACTATATCTAATAGTCGTTTTTCTTCCACGCGATGCATGTACTACAGACTTTACAGGTTCCATGCATTTAACCGTAGAGTGATAAGTGATGAACGTAAAACGCATTCGAAATTTTGACGTACTCAGTAGTTCTAAAACGTTGTTATGCAAAAGAAATCAACATGGGTATACTCATGCAAGTGCTAGACCTAATTCAAATGTCTTTGCAGTATAATTCATTGAAAAATAGTTTTCATAAAACGTATAATATAGACAATTTAGAAAGCTTGTCATTGCATTTGGGCAATGTGTATGTGACTAGCGGGTTTGCCATATTTACTTTACTGTTGATGGATAAAAGATTCGATTTTCAATGAATGCAACGTGGTTCCCCTACTCTCCGTTTATTGTTGGGTCCAATGGAACTTCGGTAGATATTACTGTAAGACGTTTTGCGTAGGGTGTACAACAGTTCGAACTGAGTGGAACGTACCGTTCGGTGTGCCTTAGACAGTTAAATAACCTTATGTCCATATAAATGGATACTTCAGCACAAGTCGGCTTGAACACCTTCGGACGTGCACACATTTGTTATTTGTTTGTTCAAACGTTTACAGCCAATGGACATTTGAAAAAAAGATATAGCAAACGAATGGGTTTGCCTGTATGGTTTTCTAACGTAGAAGTAACGTATGACAGAACTCAGGTCCGCTTAGAGAGCAGTGCAATATCTGCTTACTACAAAGAAACTAATGTGGTTGTGGAGTCTTTCACTTTTTTAAAAAAGAATAGTTTCGTAAAAGTGAAATGTAAGAATGAGCTCGGACCATGAATCAAGTTATTATTCAGCAAAAAAGAAGGGCGATTCTTTCAGTGACCACATCTCAATCAGTTTTTCAAAAACCTCTACTATGGCAACGCAAAAATGTTCTCTGTCATTTAGGATGCTGTTTATCCACTCATTTTTATGTATATGTTTGACCATTTCAAAGTTTGATGTTTGTTGTCATTGTTGTGTAACTACTAGTATGTCAAGATACATTCGCAACTGTTTGAAAATGTTTGCGGTTTCTTTTGCCTATCCTCTTTTGGCACCGTAGCTAAGAGTGAATTTGGTCGAATTCATTACACACCGCAAAGGATGGAACTGTATATTCCTTAGACGTGACATCACGGAAGCGTACTTGCCTAGGCTTATAAGTAGTAACATCTGTTTCTCTTGCATTACCTGCTTCAGGCGTACAGTCTCGTTCAACTTTAGTTCACTTGTACGTGATCATGCTGTTGGAAACTTGGCTGCCTGGGGACATCAAATACGCAGTCGTCCAGGGTGATGTCTTTGATTATCATCGTGTGGATCGCAAGTTTGTTACAGAGAGCGTAGTGGAAATGTCATTGGTTACAACATTGATTCGTAGTTTGTAGCTATATGCGTATTGTTTATTCAGTAAAATGCCCAAGCTGTACAGTCTTCAAGTACAATCCCAGATTTGTACGGGACATGTAATGTTTCCTCATCGCCGTGCTGTTCTGGCATCGATCATGAGAAGCTTTTTGACAACATTACATGGGTTGTTTGGATGTTCTTGATATGCCTTCATACATTCTGTGCAGTAATTTCAACCGACGTAATACCAATGTTCTCACTATCTCTAAAATAATCAACATTGTGAGCATTCCTTCACATCTGGTGGCTCATCTTGCTTTCGCCTTTCTTGAAAACAAGCAATTGTTTGCCGCCCATAAGAGCGCTCTACCATTCTGGATGCCTGCTCATCTGACAGAGATAAACTCGTGGTCAACGAACGTAATAGTTGAAATGCAATCAGCACCATCTTTTCACATATCATCCTCTATTTATCACGCAAAGATTTTGTAACCGGCGCTGTATATTTGTTCGTTTATCTCACCACATCCAATACTGTCGATTTAGGATCATCATGGCGCACACACAATTCAGCCGTCACGAAATCGTGCGTACATCCATCAGGCTAACATGCATTCGCGGATATCCAGGGTGCGCAAAATATTAACAGAGCGGCTATCAGTGTCATGCATTACATCAGTGATACCACTTCAAGCTCAGTTGCCTCCTGAAGACAATTTCCAGCTACTGACGTCCTTTACTTTTTTCTTTTCTAATTTAGAGATGTAAACTGAACGATAGTTGAAGGGCTGCTGCGTCATCTTTCACACAGACTTGCATTACGAAAAGTAAATAGGCGTAGAGTACCAAATACTGCAAATATAAAACACTCCTTGACTCTAGTTCACATTTTATCTCTTCCACATTGAGTGTAAGGAATGTGGATCAGCGGACTGAGCTGGAAGTGAAATCGGAATTGAGGCGCATGTTACGACATGAAATAAATAGCCCGTATGTGTCTCGATTTGAGTGTTCGGACTCTAACAACAGCACACGTGGAAGTGACTTCCGAAAAAATAAAAGGAAAAGCCTTCAGGTTGAGAACTCATTATATGGAACCCATTCTCCAAACCTTCAACTCAAACTGAGCTGGGTGATTTAGTCTCGGGATGTTCTTTCTAGCCTGATTTACCAAAGTTTACTTGTGAGCAGGCTGTGCTCCCTTTTTACTACGAAATACCACAGCCTTCTAGACACTACTCGCTGAAATCACTGTAACATTAGGCTACAGAAACATCGAATGTGAAACTCTCCAGTAATGAATTAGAAGAAGATTCATTTTGGATCGTTTCCTTGGGATAGAGGGCAGCAATCAGAGCGCAAAACTGTGGATTACGGAGATAGTATCCTCTCCAAGATGTACCCCCAAGAAATGTTGTTTGTGTGGAAGGTGGGGACGCGATGAGTGCTGGTACACAATTTTGATTGCTAAACTGGAGGAATCTTTTCAACCCGTCTGTAGTCTCCCGTTTATTCATCAACCTAACATTTATTCTAAGTTCCCCACCCACCTCATATTTGTTCTACTCAAATAATTCACACGCGCAACTGCACATTTAGAGTCTAGTGCTGTCCTCTCAGAACCATAACACTGACCAAGTCGATATACCAGAGCTTGTACCCTTCATCGGCTCTGTATACGGCCAATTAGTAGTGGGTCATAGAAACCGCCACATGTTATGTGTAGGATCGAGATCATTTACTGTCTGATAATGATCTGTGATCTCTGGCTGACAGTTAATTAGCATACACTCAATAGGTAAGCATACAATCATCATCGCTATCTACAGGTGTTTGGTACGCACACAACATAACTAGACTAACCCTGGATCCGTGGTACGTTGTGAGAAACATGACCCTCGCTCAGAAAACTAACGCTTTCCTTGTTATTTTCCTTTATTATATCTTCGAATCAATTCATTTAAAAACAAGGTTTGTAGCCTGCTTGCCCATCACTGCGGAGAAATGAGCATGTCATTTGTTCCACCTTTAAGGACGTGCGTGGGATTTCACTAAATCCATACCACATCATTTTCTCTCCAAGTCTGTTATCTAATCAAAAATAAAGTGCCTAATTTTTCTGCAGCCTCAGGGATGACCTCCGAACTACAATTACGACAAACACCATGATATTTGAAAATGCGTCAGCAGATGTCATCAAATGACCGATTCCAAAATAGGTTATCGTGAAAGAACCCCGCGCGTGTAATACATGCGACGTATTTCTTTTTTATTTTCTCTCACAGTGATGAGGCGAAGTGAGCCACCGCACAAAGAAGCCTTCAAAGCTACTCATTCAGAGCTAGAACGCGGGTCCAGCCCAGCTGCTGTTCACAAAGTACCCCTCAATTTCAGGTCTACTATCATGCAAGCTATTCGTCGAACTCTGCCTTCGCTTCTCTCATGTAGACGAACTAGAAAGTATGCTTGAGATGCTCAATCATAAAATAGCCCAGTTGTTTTTGATAAACCGCAGGAACCCAGAGAGCTGTTTCAGGAACCCAGTCACACGTCGCTGTGCTTACGGAGATTTAAATCAGATCTGTCCTTGTCGAAGGTTATTTCGGCGCCTCCATGCACTCATTCTACTGAGAACACTCATTGCGGAAGCGAAGAGATGAACCGCAGTCTTCTTTAATGAAACTTCCGCAATATCTATGTTCACCATGAACCTTGTTCCTCCCACATCTGTGACGCTTTGTGGCACTCATTAGCAATTATTGGTGAATTCGAAGCCTTAGAGAGGATATATCGCTGGTCATTGCTCTGAAGCACATTTGACGATGACGACCTTCCAGGTTTACTAATAAACATGGGTGACTGCAATTTACCCAAGAGAACTTGGTCAGCAGTTTCATTAATAATCTAAACGCTGATGTGTGACGTTCGTAGTGATATTTCTACAAGGGAAATGTGGTCCAATCACCTAGGACTTCTTGCACTATCGTTTTTTTCAGATTCTCCCTCTGTTCAACCTATTTCTACGCAAGTCAAATCATCTGATTATCAGGCTGGCTATCAACCCGTTACTTAAACAGCTATCGCTAAATTCTAATAGCACTTGTTACCAGCTGCAAAAACCAGGAGAAAATCTACATCCAGAAAACTAAATAAGGGGAATTTTAACGAACTGAATAACTTTCTCCATTCACTCTTCCCGTACTTCGTGTGGCGGATCTACCACAAATTTCAAAACGCAGTTCAAAAGGTGAATTATACATTCGCATCGTGGAAACTGTGCACTGTTTCTTCCATGTCACCACTTCCAGATAGAAGCTGACATTTTTCTCATAACCTTCACCGCCTATTTGTCACTTACATGCCCACAAGCCATTCACATTTTCTGATGGCTTTCTGCGTGTTTCTAAATAGCTGAGAAAATATGAGCCTTGAACTCATTTTGTACTATCGTCCATCAAGGGCAGATTCATTTTCACCACCTTGCTAAACTATTCTTAAGTAGTATTCACCGTCGCTGAACCCATGCACTACGATCCCCCCTCACACTATTCACCTGCCCACTTTTTTTCGGCGGTGTACATAAAATATGTTTTGCTCAAAGTTAGTTTCTATTTGACAATAGGTACAACTGAGATCCTACCTAGGTTCTTGAAAAACATAGTCCTAGTCCAGCGGAACCCCATTGTCACAGACAAACAATCTACACAGGCTTATCTTCAAACGAAGTGACTACATTATTCTGCTAGCAACCAACAGCTCAGCCACACTGGACAAGATAATATAGTCAAAACTGAAGTGTGTCATACTTGATGAATTACTGTCGATTTATCTTCGTTGTATCCAGCGCGGCCTTCATCTGCGCCGTTCATGAGGAACAACCACGTTATTCGTTGCAGTTAGTATGGAAAATGTTAGCTACAATCGTCTAATCTTCGAAGTTGTATTCAGCGATCTCTCCCAGGCATTCAGCCCTGTCCAACATGGCATCTCAGACATAAGCTGGAAACCTGCGACTTTCAGGAATAAATTCTTCTCTGAGTCACTTACATTCTACATGACAAAACATTTAAAACTAGAACAGGATCAGGCGCCTGTTTTCTCTTGGTTCCTGCAGGTGTTCCTATAGCACCCGCGCCTGATCATTCAATATTTACAGACTAAATTAATGAATCATTCCAGTGCATTTGGAATGTTAATGTTTTCAACGAACTGCCAGTGTCCAAGTGTCATTCAAAAGAGTAAATAATTTCCAACGTATTTCGCTCAGAACTCTGTTATTTTCCTCATGATTTGTACAGCGCAAGATAAGGAACACATATATGGGCACTTGGACGTTGTCTGGACTAGCTCCCTTCTGTCAACGACGGACGGATGCAAAAAATGGGTTTGGCACTTTCAGCAGAGTATAGTTTATCCGGTAAGACTCAAAGGAATGCGTTTCAAACAATAAATTGCGTGTACACGACGCTACCGAAGACTGATAGTTAGTTCGTATACTGGTTATTCGGCGAACTTAGCGCGCGGCTAACAAGCTAGCCACAGCTCATAAATGTTTATTACTGAGCTTCAAACTTTATGATTGTTATGTTATTCTTGTTAAATCCCACCATTACTTTGTATCCGGTGAGTTAAATGTAATTGTTATCTGTCTGACCTGCGCAGGCTTCATGCGACCAAATATTAATATCAAATGGACTGGTACCACTGGCAAACGTTTGATCAGACAATCCAAATCTAGACCGTGCACAACACATCCAGCAAACTATTTCCATCTTGAACAACCAGACAGAAAACTAGCTTTTTTGTGTGCACTGTCTGTTACTTACACCACGTGTGCACACGCACACATGCATCCACCGAGTGACTTTCATGTGTATACTACCGATACATGCCAGCGACTAGTCTTGCAGATGCGTAATGCAACATCTTTGAGCATTTAGCTTTGGAAATCGAACGTTTCATCAAAACACCTAGGCAACAGAAGCAGGGACCAGAGCCGCACCACTGTCTCACAGTTGCGCAACCACTTTCTCTCTGTAGGTTGATACATTCTGGGACCTAATTTGTTGTATATAGCTTTACAACCCCCACCATACTGGTCGATGAAATATCTTAATTTGAAGTTCTTAATCTGTCTAGTTGAAGTTAAAATGCTCCAATATAGCTTACTATTCACACACTAATTTTATGGCACAGGCTGCCCAAAGCAGTTTCTATTTTAACGCCAGAAAGCTCCCGGAGACATAACTAGAGCAGGCGTAATGGTTTACGTTCGCTCAGATGCTTGAGCCGATAATATTTATCAATGCAACGACTTTTGTAACGACCTTTTTTCCGGATCGTTATTTGCGTTTCTACAGATTTTTGAGGAGTTGGCATATCACGTTTTGGTAAAAACACCGTTTAGTATGTAGTTTCAATTGGTTTTCATATCGCTGCAATCGTGCCATCCTTGGGCGTTTATCCTGGAACGTGTATAGTGATCGCTTAAACTTAATGTGTTGAAAACAAATATGGAATACATCATTGGTATCACTGGGAACCTTCATTGTGAAGTGCAACAAGATTATACTGTGATAACCTGTGCAGGCAAGAGTGGATGTGCCGGGAACGTATTCTCAGTTGAGTATTGCTCGTATTTAGGGGATACCTGCCATTATACCTACTGGAGGTTACGAACTCTACGTAAAATGAGTGAGGGAATCAGCATAAACCAGAGTCAGCTGATCTTCAGCAGACTTTTGTCGGTTACAATATTTATCCTGTTAACTATATATGGTTGATTGAGTACAGAATGAAATGGAACACCTTGAGTTTATGCATACAACGTATCGTAAGCGATATTATCGGCATATGTGTTAATCTTTAATAGAAGTCTCTGACAACTGTCACTGTTCGTATAGGTCTGAATATACACGCCCATCATCCACCGTTATGAACAGTTCGACCGAACAAACAGTACAAGCTGATGGCTTGGTCATACCATTGTGTATGATCAGGCTGATTCATTTTGAATGCAGAACGAGCTTCTAGTCGAATTCTTTGAGTAAGATGAGGTAAGCAGAAATGAGGCTAATTCTGATCAACCAGTCAGTGAAATGAACAGCTACTGCGTCCAGTCAAATTATAGGATACTGGGTGATCAAACTAATTTTTTCGATTATGTAAAAAATTTCCATACTGTAAGTGGTTGAAACATGCTTTGTACTGCAGAAAGCAAACGTCGGTACCTCGAAAGGAAATGCTAATGCTAATGCTTTTGTTTTTTTTTCACAAATCAAGATTAACCTTCTACATAAATGAGATTATAATGCATCACTTGGAATTTCAACGTTCAGATTTTAGACGAATCAAGTAAAATTCGACCTTTTGACCTATATTTTAGCCATGTAGCATAATAATTTGTTCGGTGACTTCTCACATCGAACCAAGTGAAATTTGCTCACATAGACAAATATACTTAACATGTTCATTGGTATTCAACGCTGACATCAATAATTATATGTGACAGAATTATCGACTCACTCTCAACCGCTTTGTGGAATAATCAAATCCAGCAGAAGAGTAATCAGCACAGTGCAAATGCAACAAAATAGGTAAAAACATACAACCGAAAACTAGTTGTTTTTGCCACACAAGTATGATAACTACAACATTTTTATTGCATACTTCATTTGGTTTACATGCAAAAATAAAATTAAGTAAAAATATGTGTGCGCAAGACAATAACAGTGAATTTAATTTAGACAGGAGCGAACGCTGTTTGCAATTGATCGCAGTTTTAGCCCCTGGGCAGACATTCTACCAATTCACTTTCAACTAGACATTCAATAAGAGATTTACATTTTTGAAGCCGTTTGGTAGTGCGAATGCTTATCATTCACGAAATGTGAAGTTTGGCTCACAGTCTCATGAGTCTACGATATTCACTGCTAACAGACTAACTTCGCATTTTGTGTGACCGATTTATCTCACTCGATGACTCAACCATCCAGTTTGCATCCATTTCAGTCAGATAAACATACACAGCCCATTGTCAACTGATGAATCGGCTCATCTCATGCGTAGTTGAACCTTGCGACATAAACGTGAACCAAGATTAATGGCTGTCTGTACGAATACACGTGGTAGTAAAGTTATTCAGTGCTGATAAAGAACAGATATAGCCACTTTGAACAAACCGACGACGTACGACATTCCGGATGGTGTCGATGTGGCAGGAGTAAACAATGAAGTCAGTAGAACTACATTCTTGGATAACACGATTCAAAAAGCTTTGGAGTTATGAATCGTAGTGAAAGTAATTGGAAAAATCAACTGGCCCCTAAAACTTCCAGTGATGAACAAATGGATTCTCTTCTTTGATCATGATTTTGACGATTTCAGTCAGTTTTAAACATTCAGAAGGACAAGTTGGCAGTGAATGAGTAACATTTCGACTCTATCCGAGATTCCTGTGCATTCCTGCTGAAGTGAAGGCATAATGTGATAAAAACATACTGAATGTGCGACGTTATGGTAGGTCCAGTAGCGCACTGGCTTAAAAAGTGTGTACGAACAAGTCGTTGTTCACGTGAAGCTGTTGTGTCCCATAAGTGGTGTATTGATAAGATCGCCTACGATGCTGTTCGCTTACTCAATCGTGAAGGAGCGCGGTCACAACAAAATCGTATATGTTTTGTTCGATATACGTTTACTTAAAAATCACAATATCATCAGAGCAGAAAGAAGACATATATTGCGATATGTTAACATTTCATTTACTCTCATCAGTCGCAAACGTAAAACATGCCAGTTATATACATCATATAGATAGGGACAAACAGGGACTAGACACGCCTACAAGCACACCAATTATTCATGTAATCATATTCGGTAATCATAATATGCACATACGCTACACTTGACATTGGTCACGTTATCTACCTACCCATGCTTTTTTGTATTATGCGCCAATATTACCAACGTTCCGAGAACGACTCAACCGATCCCGAAGATGGTACATCATATCTGGCTATCCAACGCACCGGATTACACCTGACATGCATCGTGCGCTTGTTTAACCCATCATGAAAATTGGTGTGTATTTGCCAGCTGTTATACCGAACTACGTTTTGTTGATTACTTCATTATGTGTGGTTTGAGTTCAGCACTACAGATGAGAAGGCGTTATCTTCCATTTTGAAATAGTGAGATGCCTACTCAAGGTATGGGGAGCAATCATTCGTTCTAGTGAATTTATTGAATATATCAGTCAGAAATTATACTTCAAGTTGCAATCGGTAACCGTGTGGGTATACCGTCTTTATTCGATTAAGAGAAAATCCGAACGGTTGACGATAACCAAATCTTGCTCAGTAAATTTCGGTTGGCTTAATCAGGTTCATATTAACGATTCACCTTTAGGCTTGTTTGTAACATTACATGAAAAGCAATGAGTAACTGATATTCAATTGTACATCATGTTTTTAAATTCCACGATATTTAGTAGCGGCAACGTTGAAACTGTTGTAACTACCTTACATACTTGCTGAACACAGCGAAACAATATCCGTTGCTCACAGCTTTACAGCACATTACAAATAAAAACATGGTTTATAGATTAAAATATAATTGCATTTGCTAAGTTATTGCTAGTGTATCTGTGTAACAGCGGTTAATCTTACCGTCTTTACGCATCACACTGCCACTTACCTATCTCATCATAGGCAAGACTGGGTTTGAACAAAAGTGACAGACCGATCGCAAATGTTAACAACAACATCCGTCTCAAATATTAGTCACCAACGCAGTTTTCATTAGAGATGTCAACACTACTGGCATTTATACTGGTTCAACTGCACCTCAGTTGCTGTTCTGTCCAACGGTGTCCAATTAGAACGCCCCGAATTCAGGAACCAATGAAACGCGTCGACATAGCCTTCCATTGGTAGTTTCGCCATCAGTTTATCCCTACCATTACGGAAACACCGATTGTTTCAACTTTGATTACTGGCCTGATAATAATTTGTAACTACTATAGCGATTCAACAGAACAAAATGATATTTCCGATTCAAACAAAAAATTGATTGAGTATCAAGGCATATGTTGAAAAATAATACAAGATGAAAATAAGTAGTTAAAAATCACCAGACATTGCTTCTGTTTGATGGGTACTGTAGCAACAACTATACTCATTTTACTTACTGGGCTTTCATACAAGATGCACTTAAATATAAGTGTTGACCAATTACTTAGCCAATGAAGTTCCCAGATCTGTGACTCTCAAATGTCAATCTTTCATGATACCGATCACAAGAACAGCAATAAAGTGTGACTGCTTCGAACAGAATCAGGGTCAATCAAAAATGGCGATGCCGAGGACGTCACCGTCTTTGGGCACGGAGACGTAGTCCACATTGTGCGAGTCACTTTTTTTTACTTCACTTGTTGTCATTCGTGTCCAATCTGGATTAACTTATCATACGACCCGTCATCCAATGTTTCATCACATTTGCAGTTGCACTGTCGGGCAACTGGCAGGTCAGACCTGAGCTCATGACAAATGACAGCGCAGTAAGAACATAATTCCTCACCGGACAAGACAACACAACAGAACCTGACATCTCGGCAGGTTTTTTGAGACGAGACGTCAACGACTGCTGAATAGTTTTTGGATGGAAATCAGCCAGTTGACCTAGTAACATCGCCCAATCTGTTTTCAGCCCGTCCAAACATCAGCGTGTTTGCGTTCAAGTTCACCAAGAGGTGAAGAAAACTTCCTCGTTCTTAAAACGTGCTGACTCAGTCAATAAAACTACCATGAACTGTTGATAATTTATATAACGAATCGTCGCTACCTGCCATTTTTGCTGTTATACAAGTGCTAGTTGTATGTAAGCGACCATCTGGAACGGACGAAATAGTAATGGTTCGTTTTTTTCTCTTTCTGTCCTGTTCGGTAAATGAATTTAACATAAATCAATCTTTGGAGCCTAAATACAGTTGCCTGATTATGATTCCAACATCATGGAACCAAACATCACCGCACGTTAAGTTGGGTGCATCATAGTTTTGCTTACGCTAAAGTCATACTTTCAGTTCTGCCAAGGCTACCACCGAAAATCTGGTACCAAGCCCTGAAGGACGCTTACATTCTAATTTATAATGCTCAGTTTTCTATCGTTTGTTCGCAGGCTTCTGCATGGATATCCGTCACAATGAATTGCGATCTATAGCCTCTGAACAAGCTTCTGAGTGTTCCGCAAAATCAAATGAGACAGGATTGTATCGGAAAAATTACATTTAGTTTGTACGTTTAATGTTGGACATTTAAGTTGTGCATTTCCTTACCACAAGGCTATATCATAGGCATATGCTCCCGAGTCGTCAACCTTGACGGTTGCAATAACACGGCAGCCGAAACCTTTGGGTAGACACGAGACTGAGGACCAACACCAATAATGACCCAAAGCTTAAATTCCAGTTTACTTAAGATGGCCTAGGATTGCCACTTGATCAGTAAAATGCAGAAATCGCCCGAATACTTCATGTTGACTTCATGAGTCTGGCACAATGAATCATCTCTAGTGTTTTACACGTATTAAAACCGGAGAGATATACACGACATTTCCAAACGTGGCAACACAGGGACGAGATAATTGAGAGAAGGCTGCTACGTTAGGTAGGATACAACGATTATATATTGCGTTTGGATCAAAACTTCATCCTATCAGTCAATCGCACTAAACCCATTCTTCTTTCAAAATCTGCATCCTTAACACCAAATATTGAAACTTACTGCAGGGATGTAATTTTTGTCACTCTCTGCATGGAAGAGATGTCTCGTCGGTGTGTTATTACCTTTGAAAGTCAAAACATGGGCCGTCGTTTCGTAACTATTCGTTGTCCGTAGCTTTTAACGCGACCCAAAAGAATCAACATGTTTTTCAAAAACTTAAGACAAGCTAAACATCCAAACATCTCTTGCAAAAGAGGACGAAATGACGTGATGCAATTTACACATTTGATATGCCTATGTTTAATCTTGCGGCACTACCAATTCGCCGCTTTCTTTGAAGTATTCTGTTCGCTCAAGTTCCTCAGTTCAGGGACGTTGTTCTTTTGTGTTGAGTATGCTCCGTGTATTCGGTCCTAGTTGTTTCCTTTTCAGCTGTTTAGTAATGGTCAACAACAGAACTTAATGATAACTAACCTAAACTGGATATTAGCAAGTACTACTTGTGTATAACGGAAAATCTGTACGTATGCCTTGAAAGGGGTTTTGGTGAACTTAACTGATAATCAGATAAAGTTGAGAGCTAGAATATGGAGCCACATACAATAGTGAGAAGATCTTATGTTGATAACCCTGTCATACTGATAAGTTAGGTTCTGTGTGACCTCACAATATGATTATCACAACAAACTGAAAGTGCGCAGGTGTGCCATATTACCAGTGTTGTCAACCGTACGTCTGTCGGTCTACTTTATCACCCCCTTTTACATGCTGGAGCTCAGTCAAATTAGATCTAAAGTACAGAGTATTTGTTTGGCTACAATTGAGGATTTCATAGATATTTCTAACCAACGTAATATGTTGCAATATAGACCAGGAGAAAATGGTAGGTTTTCTGTCACAATTTTGCTGATGCATACCCGTACGCTACTGATGAGGATGTTATGGACTATGTAAAACACACATTATGGTACATTTACTAGCAAGCTGTTAACATATGGAACAAGTAGACTCAAGTGTATTTGCTAACAATCTTCAATACTGCACATCATTGCCAGAACAGTTACTTGCATACTGCTTTCGCTCTGAGTGACCAACTATATCAACCTGTTCACCATCGGCTTCACATCCGACCCGTCAAAATTATTATGTCAAGGAATTGGGCGCATTCGTCTGCGACTACCGATCCGGTTGTTCAGTCACAATTTGTGATCAATGATACATTAGTAACGTCGAGACACTTAGTTGTTTCTATCAAGCGGTTACGTTAGTTTAATTATTCAAAAGGTAATCTCTTTCGAAGCTGCGTAGAAAGAGAGATTAAATTCTGAACCAGCAGGTTAGTATTACACGACTGTCCCTGATGTTCTTGTTACAATCGTGTTCGTACGTTCAGCGGTTTTTTGTGTGTGCCTTAAAAATGGAACTCATGCTATTCAACGTAACACAAATAAATCAGGAGTACTTTAACCAATCCCGAACACAGTACGCGTAAACGTTGACTACTACAATTCCCAGCAAATACCAAGGAACTACTGTTAACAGTTATGAGAACAACCGGGGATTGTGTGATTTTCTAAATCTCGGACTGACCCCACGCATGTTTAATCCGTTCAGATAGCTGAATCGTTTGTAGAATAGAAAACGTTATTCTGCACAACCGAGCGCGTCCAAAGGCTGTGTAGTGTACAATTACTGCATATCGGTACTAGCTTTTATTTTATTTTTACCAGTAAAGACACTCGAACATCAACTGGAAGTCCTTCAAAGATACGATTAAATAATCCACTTCGAATCTGGACAGAGATAATTAATTGAATTATGGGGAGCGTGCTATTTTCAAAGATGTTAGCAACTATCATGTCATGACTGCTTTGTTGAGAAATATTCACCGTCTATTTGGGATTTGTGATTCAGCAGTGATGAAGTTAGAGTAATTTTCATATATATATATATATATATATGGCATAATAAGAACTGTGACATTACATTTTTCTGTGTAATTGTATAAACTGGAGTGCGAGCAGCTGAAGCTAACATACAAAAAAACCAGTTGGTAACAGAAGAGTTTTACGAATGCCACAAACAAGAAGATTACAAAGTGGGGTCTGATTGATAATAGAATTGAGCAGATATTGCAATATAAAAATCCTACTGGCAAACGTGAATGGACATAAGTCACTATGTTCATAAGAGCAGAATCGAAACTATCAATGAATTGGGCATAGCCTATGAGTTCCAAGAAGTAACCTGAGACAGTGTGACAAATGAAACATTCCCAAGATTTCAGAAAGTAGCAGGATGGATTCAACAAAACTCTCCAAGATGCTGAATAATGTATATAAATGTTTTTTATCTGGAATAATGACCCATCCCATAACAAAGGAACACCAATATCCTCACAAAATTACCGAAGTGACAACAAATTCATAAAAACAAATGTACACGAGTTTGCATTCAATTGTTTCAGGAAACGATGCCAAACTATTCCCACGATGTTACAAACCAGATGCATTCAAGAGGTTGTTATACTCAGAACTAGAGACCGTGAACTACCCTGGAATTCTAAATGTAATTGGAACCTTCCGCCTGAGTGATACGGAGTATACTTAGGACTGGTAGCAATAAGCAGTTGTTATTCACGAAACAAGACTCAGGATTTGTAGGTGTACATCAGTAACAAAGATTTCAGAGTATGCTATTGACTGATGTTAATGGCCCATTCAGTCACAAGCTGTAAGCCAATCAATGTAATACAGAACGAGAAACTTGGTGAACTACAGAAGATGTAACATAAAACTTATTCGTGAAAACCTGAAAAACTGTCTTGCAGCAACGTTGATTCGGTTACCTGTTGAATGGCCTATCGTAAAAAGTTTTGGATATACAGTAAACCATATCAGTTTCCACCACGTTTACCTCTGTCACAAGATTTTAGTCAAAGACTCTTAAATATTGCTCACGAAACTATCAGTGCGCAGGGAAGAACGAAATTTCATTTTGAAAACAAGCTTAAGTTGATGCAATCTTTCATCTGCTTGCCTAACCAATTAAACAATCCGAGTAAACTGTGTAACCACTTCAACATCAAGTCTCGAATGCCTCCATCGATGTTCACGTCAGAGGATCACAAAAACAGCTAGAGAAAGTGGCTTAGTGCTGGTTCTAGCTACCAAGCTTCATGCATAACGTGACCTAAAAATCCAAAGCTAGGAGACACCTCGTCAAATTTTATTGTGATTTTTTCAGGACTGCTTGTCTAACAGTCATTCGTTCTCGATAACACCTTCAGCGCTGTGCCCTCCAGTCACAGAGCTATACGAGCAAACCAGTCACATAGGATAACCACAACCATTTATTAAATCGCTTGTGACCGTTTGTAACTCGAGACTTTCGTGCAACCCGATCACATAATCACATCGTCAGGGTTACCAAAATACGGGCGAACTGTTTGACTTTTATTCGGTTTAGTTCACATGCAAAAGCTCCTCTTAGTTCTGTTTTTGTAGCGGCCATCACAAACTCGGCTCTTTTAACATATGTTAATTCACGCGATACAAGTCACAGTTGAGATATTATGACACAGCGGTAGGTTTGGGATAAACTAACGCTGTTTGCGCCATCTTGGATGCGATACAGTGTGTGAAGTTCAATTAACCTATTGCTCAAAGTTCGTCTAGGGAAGAAAAGGAAGGCGACCTAAAAAGCAGAACGGATCGGAAGTTTAATAACTACTTCATCCATACTGAACAACCGGTCCCTTCCAACAGACCATACCAAAGAAACCTTGCGGCTAACGCGATAGAAACACTTTTGATGGAAGTGGTCCTAAAAAGTGCCCAAAACAGTGAAAAAAATTCCTCGTTTTCCATTTCTTACTTAAGGTTCTCTGCAATTCAAAGCTGTGTGTATGAACTGACGAATTTTTGCAGGTGGTTGTCAAAGAGCAATTAACCGAGAACCTCGTTAAATTTAAGCATTTAAACCAAGAAGCGAAATCTACTTCTCTGCATCGGATTGTGGGGCTGTTCTGAAACATATATAGACCATTCGACACATTTGAATGGGAACCAGCAGTCACCGAAACGATACCTGTCTCCCAAGTTTATATAATCCATTATCCACCATCCATATCGGTTCATTTCATTGTAAGTGTTAAACAGAACGGTGAGAAAGTGACAGTAAAATCATGGTTGAGAGACATTCCTTGATGCACAACAGGGAAAGTGAATTCCATACGTACCCTGCCTGGTTTATTTCGATTGAGTACTGATCGACTTGGCAGGTACTAGTTAAGACAACCAATGCACTATGAAGAGATAGTATTTATATATACTCTATGGTACGATACGACAGGAACAAACCTCGGTGTGTATTTAGTATGTAAATGATTAAGTTGCTCATACATCATGCGAGCAATATTCGAGGAACACTGAGACCTAGCTAACAATCTTTGAATAAAGTTTCGACCAATTTACCTTGCTGTTTAAGTTCGTTTTTAACAACGTTACATTCAGTAGTTATTTTGCAAATTTGCTTGACTACCAACATATAGAACATATATTTATATATAAAATATCTAGATAACAATGAGCATTGCTGTCATTGTTGTTTACATTACTATGGCGTTGGCTCATTTGCCCGTTATTATTATTGAACGTGTGGTAAATACACTGAAGTTTGTCACCGCATATTTGAACTTGTACAATTCAATGTCGCAGCCAGTACATTTTGTATGGTGAGTTCGTGTATAACATGGAAGGAGAGAACAAAAAGCCATTTTCCTATCATTATTAGTCGTCCATTGCTTTGTACACGCTTATTCGTGAACTTAATTCTGGATATGAAAAGAAGACGAAATAATTGGTCTAGGAGAATCTCACGTACTGTGAATAATGTTGCCATCAACACTACATCGTGATAGATTTCCAGGCGTTCACAGCAAGACGAAAAATATCATAAGAGAAATTCACTGCCTATTCTTTCTGACAAATAGAATTATCTGTCGAATTATATAAACCATTTAATTCTGTCTGTAACACCGTTTTCCGTGATTTTGCGTAATCGCTAAAATGACAATTGCTGGGCAACTTCCATATCAGTTATCGAGATGATCCTCTGTATGGGAGAATCCCCCCGTCTAAAGGATATTCGGAATTAATAGAGTTTACAAAATAGTACCATAATTACTTTAACTGAGTTCATCAAGTACAGAAGTATCCCATCGTGCATAGCGATCGCTGGTGAGCAGCTACAGTTCCCGTTTCCAGGATTGCCAATAGTCAACGGGAGATAACCTCATTTAGTAGCTTCATTGAGTTCACACGAAATCTCAAATTGGATAGTTTTAGTAGGCGCAACACCCAAAAACGAGATGATTGAAACTGTTAGCAACGTAATATGACAGAAACACCAAAAGCTTCGACATTCATCAATGATGTCGCCAATGTTATTCTCCACCCTGCTGCAAGCAACCTGTCATTCAACTGATGTGTCTGCAATTTGCGACCGACACAACGACGTTTCAACATGTTATTTAACCAAGTAGTACAACAATTAATAAGTCCGGCGAGGAGTAACCCGGCGCGTTCAGCAGGAGTAAAATAGCAACTAAACAGTCGAGCTTGTTTGCAGACAAACCACAAAACCGCTGATCGATTTCAGTCTAGGAGAAGAAGGAAGTGCAACGGCTAATGAAACCAGTGTCCCCTTTTCTTCTTATTCACGTCCCTTGCTTATGCTTTACAACTGACACATATTACTAATAACAGTCGTTCGGAAAATAATATTCCTGACTTACAAACACACATAGCTCAAGCGAAGGAAAGCCTAGTAAACGAATGTTTTAATGCTTTATCTTCAGGGTAAATGCAGCACGTTTATATAGGTTGACCGGGGGTAGCACTTTAGTGTGGTACAGGGTGGCAATCACTAAAATTAACCTAAAGGGATTTGATAGGTTTCGCTATGTAAAATCAGTCACGTTGGTCCTAAAAGTTCGTGGATAAACCGGTAAGTTTACACATCAGATTTAGCTGAGCAATAAAAGCATGGTCACGAAAGGTTCGGTGTTTTAACCAGACGATTTGTTCCAAAGTAAGGTGCATATTTATGTGGTCACGTTTGAGATGAATTGATGTTTCACTGAAGCTTTACGATCCAGCTGTCATGCAGATAATGTAATCTCTTAAAGAGCGAATGACTTTACGTAGCCAGCTGATGGGCTAACTTCAAACCTTGCCATGAAAACTTCAGCCGATATTAGACCTAATGATAACCCTGTTGCGACTGCTCACTTTTGGAGGCAAAACCTGACGGAACATCGGAAGCCAAACGCTGTATGTGTAGCGATACAATAACTGTTTAACTCATATACTGATATCCACACAATGACGCCACAGTTTTCAATAAGCCTGTCAAGGAACTCATTTGTCTCACTTAGTGGGAAATTTGTAAAGAGAACTGTTTTGCCAAGCAAGAATGATATTTTCGTAAATTCATTCGTATCTCTGAAACTATAACTGGTTACAACAACTGAGCCAGCTATTTTGTCCCTGTCAGATACCGCGATTCACACATATCTAAAGTGGAGTTTGACAGCATTCTGTTCTCGTGCACCCTAGATGATGACTGCACAAGCCTATTTCTGTTAACGTATTTCAACGGTAGCTATGTCAATCAGTCCCTCCTGCTTATCCATCATATTGTTTTGTTAATGCCTCTTCAATGTCTACTGTTCCGCCCTGTTTATTTTTCAAGAATGTGAATTTGGCTTCATCTTGAATCAAGTAATCGTTTTTATTTAAAATGATGATGTCTACACTTTGCTTGGTGTAGATATTACTCTAGCCTCGTTTCGTCTTAGAGAACCTAGTGAGTTTAGAAGATGTCCAGTAAGTATGTTTTTGTCTACAATTTTCTGGTTTGGGTACTGATAACAGAACTGAACTAAGCTCACTTTGAGCATCCCAAAATTAAGACCGGATAATTGCGGTAAATGAGGCATTTATTCATAAAGGGTTTCAAATTGACTTTACAATCTGAATCCACTTATTTAGACAACACTTCAATCAACCACTTCTTTTTCTTCCCTACGGACGTCAACGAAAACACATTTTATCACAGTTTTCATTTTGGGTGTGTCAAAAATGTCGTTAATTCATTCATACTCCATCAAGCGTACATTCTTAGGACTAGTTATCAGGTGATTGTTTCGTATGTTGGCATATGAATAATCCTTTTGCCAATGCATACAGATGTTTTTCTATCACGGGAATAGAGAACGATTAACTTTCACATATATCTATACTTATCCGCTTCGAAAATTCATACAATTCAAGTAGTACGAGTTTGCCGGTAATATTCAACGGTTAACTAAAATAAACACATTAAGTGAAAATCACCTTCCTTCTATCACCAACCTATTGATATATTTGTGTCCAGCAATTGTGGTTTCGTAATGTAGATTAAGTTGGTTCTAATGTTTATACCTTAATCAACTTAGCAATATTTTTCAGTTTAAGACAGCGGCGATGACATCCTCGTGGTCAACGGGCTTTCCAAATAATTTGCGTCGAACAGAACTGTTAACGTGTTGTTGTAAACGGAGGGATCCGGTTCAGTTTGATGTTCCGGTTGGTTTTACTTTTAACAGCGACCCACCCAACCCAGTCACATTCTTGTTTAAGCTCACAAGTGACTCTATGGTTTCAACAAGTGAGCCATATAATGAATATTACGGACGTCTGGATTGTCTTATAGGAACGCACAGTAGATTTTACTTGTAAATAACATTGAAGTTCCGAAACATTCAGGATCATCCACGTGACGGTCATAGGTTAGGGAAACTGGTCAAATTAGATTCAGTAAGTTGATGAAATATACCAAACAGTTCAATTCTTATTAAAGGTAAAATAAAAGGAATGGATGAAAATTGTGATGTTGACATGCAGTTGTGGTTGAATGTTTACTTTGCCTTTCGGTTCCGCAGAGTGACTCACGGTCGTCTGCTTGGTTGCCTTGTGGGAGACTGGGCTGTAGAGTAGCAATGGGCTATTGTATGTATATTTCCTGTTGTAAGTTGTGACAAAAGTGAAATTGAAGTCGGCTGCTTGCATACGCAACAGGTTGCCTAGAGATCCTACCTGTATGCAAAGGCTGCGATCAATGTTGAACGTCCAATATGACATCTTACATTTTGTCCACTTACGAAAACCACTGAGTGGACAAGCGGAAATTAGCAACGTGCTCCGATTTACGTTAGTATACCGATGTGATTCGAGTGCATGAACATATGGTCTAGTGATGAGTCATAGTCCCAATCTTTCATATAGTTCATAGATTCAGATACACACAAGCTTCAGAATGAGATAAAAGCTTAATTATCATTGCGTCCGCATATTACTAGATTTTTTCGAACAGTTTACGTAACAGATATTTGCCTTCGAATAAGTGCCCATCACACTTGCTGTCAATACTGATTTGATGTACGATTTTTAAATATATTTGGTATAAGTACCACTGTTTTAGATTCGTCGTCCGGATGATAATTCACCAATATATCATTCCTTCTGAATTTATGTAATTCCTCTCTTATTTCTGACGCTGGCACATAGTTTTATCTGCTGTAAGCTGTGTGATAGTGAATTCAGTGTTCAGCCAATTCCGGTTTAAACCATTAGCTATTATCACTCAAATTTGTAGATTTGACTTGTATTTGATGGAGGGCTTTGACAATTGTTTATTCACCGAGTAAGCTCCGGTTACTACATTGTGTTGATACTTGGTGTAATGCTTCCGAAACTAAGATAGACCTTGCTGCTTAATTGACTGTACGCGGAACACATTTTTCAACTTTGCCACACCACGTTGTCTGTCGACTGAATATCTGATTGTGAACACCTTGAGACAGCCACCTGCTTACAATATTCATCGAACATTATCAAAATGTAAATGCAGCGTTATATCGAGATTAACAGACGTTTAGAACTGGGCGAATTAACTATTGATAGTATGCAACAGGGCATGACGTATTCATCTAACGGCAAGGTTTGGAGAACGTTTGGAATATTACTCGGTTGGTTGAAGAAAATCGATGACAAATTGGTAAACAACGATGGATTCGAACGTTACTGGATAAGTATAGTCGGAAAACGGATGCTGACTATCGCCACAACAAACAAATTCATACCACAGACTACTTCCAATACTCACAGAGTGCTGGATGTATGTAGTTACTTGAGGCAAATTATACAGTAAAATCAGACGCAAGCACATGTTCAATAAAGTTTTCACAAATTAGTGGTAAAGACGATTGCAAAAAAGAAGAGATTTGTGATGCGAGATCCCATTAGATAACGTGTTACATACATCTTGTTAGATGTCACATTCCTGGTTGAAGAAACCGAACATGTTCACCGCAGCGTGATTCGGTTTATGAGTGTTAGTGTAGCGGAATAAAAGACAGTGTTTATTGTCCCTTCTGACATATATTCCGTTCACCAGAATGAATCACCAGTCCTGTTTCTAATTACTCACCATAACAGTTGCAAACGGGCTAAAATAATCCTGATCTAGGAGGATGGACTGCAAGAGGACTGTACACATTACGCTGTACATAAAACTATAAATAGTTTCACTTCAGACGTACAGGAGGTGATCAAATGATAGAGATAATTAAAATAAGTTTGCCATGTCCAGCTAGGTTGAACATTTTCGACGCGATTAGTGCAAACAAAGATAATACAACTAAACGTGGATTGTCGAGCTCATCAGAAGTCTAACAAAACTTATCCGCGTGAAATGAAAGTCACTATCGGAAAAACGTCCTAATCAAACCTGGCAACAAAACGTTGCATCAGCTCAAACCGTCCAGCGAACTCTGGTGGAACTGTTGGATTCAGTCTGCCTTCAGCATCTGTTCATATTTTGCCGATTACAACGTGAAATCATGGACACTGACTGGTTTGTAGAAGAAGTGCCATATAGCCTGAACCTCTAGCACCAACAATTACGGTGTGCTTGAGGAAAGTACCGTGTGATTCAAACAGGCGTAATCAGTGAGGTGATGTACTCAATTGACTTCAAGCTATACTAGAGAACAAGACTGATCAACCAGATGTAAGTGCCGGTCATGGACACGCCCTGTGTAAGTGCACATCTACAACAAACATCACTTCATTATTATCACGCGGATCCTGCTTGACCTCGAAATCAGATCGCTAGGGTTATATGAACAGTCCACATGTGCACAGTACGTTATGTATTGTTTTCCATATATTCACTAATATATAACCATATTGCACTTGTGACAGTGAGTTTCCAATAAATTCAAAATATAGTGTACCAAGCCCTCCTTCTGTTCTGAGTATTAAATCTATACCTTTTCATAAGATGTGCAACATCCTATACCATACATCAGAACAAAACGGTAGTGCTTTTGTCATACGTTTTCGTTGCCCCAATCCAAAATGTATTGAGA
>LOND01000747.1:95441-110242 GCA_014220965.1 Paragonimus kellicotti | reverse complement strand
TTTTAATCAGTTTTTTGGTTGAATTAAACAGTGTTCATGACGAAATTATCCAAGGCAGGTCCTTACGTGACATTGCCCTCGCACTGTGTCTTTCTACCAGAAACATCAAGAAGTAATTTATCGTCTCTTTCGGAGGAACATTTGTAAAAATGAACGTGCATCCAAAAAGCGCTTATAGTTAGTATTTCGACTGAGTCCTTCTAGTTCGTCAATGAATTGGAAGGTATCTTTCCCAGTGGTTGACCAACTGGAAGAACTCAACCCCAACAACAATTACTTGTGCTGCGTGGACGTACGGTCACTTGTTACAAACGTTTTCTTGCAGGAGGCGGTAGATTTTATTTATGACTTCATTTCCTGTCACAACATACTTTCATTCATACCGCTGAGCTGCTTGAAACAGATAATTTTACTGTGCACCTACAAAATTAGCTTCCATGACAATACCCCATCTTCCCAACGATAACGTTCAAATCTTCAAGGTGTTTGTTTATAAGCACACAAATGGTATCGATAACTCTAGAGAATTAAGTTTGTCATGACTGTATTGACCTATGAATCTGAAGATCAAACTTGCTCTGTAGATGAATAACATACAATGCTGTGAGCATCTAACTAATACAATTGTTTCCGCATAAACTATTAGTGGTAGGACTACGTTTAAATCTGTTGTGTTTCTTTGGAAGTTATTAGAAATACTGTATACTTACCAACCATACTTGAGTGTCTGACATGTAAGGAGGGTTGAAAATTATTACAGACAAGCAAAGTACCTTGATAGGCTGAAAGCCCATATAAACTTCTGTGCTATGTGCTTTACAGACAACCTAATAAACCAGCCAGTTCAAAACCAAATCACTCACGCAACAATGATTAAATGGTAGGTCGACCAAGCAACTTCTGGATTACTTGTGGCAAATTACTTGGTTACAATAGTTGGGTATCGTATTGCTCAGATTATGCAACTGACATATTCTTAACCGTCTGAGTTCAGCAGGACCCCAGCACGAATATAATTACACGCTATCTCTGTCATTTAAACCTCATCTAATTCAAAACGTTGACTGGTGCTATGCTAGCGTATAATGGAAATCCAAATGGCAATCGGGTTTTTTCCACCAATTCGTAGTTATGTCATTATGAACCCCCTCCATGTTAACTGTAGGCCCACAACTACCCAGTAGCCCATGCAAACATTCATGAGCATATATGGCACATACACAGGAAACGCCGTCGTCGATCGCCTGAAAGCCCTTTTGTATCGTACACACTTAGTACGCTGTCAACACACGCATCGCTGTATGCCACTGACGAGCATTCAAAACATTACGTTTAAACCACCTGGCTGATTCGGTGCTTTAGTCACAAAGCATAATATGATTTTCCAACATAACACTTACCCATCGATTGTGAGTGGAAGGTGGGGTCCGTATATTTCTTCCGTGTTTACCCTGAAAGCTTCGAAAATACAGCTGGTCTTCATAAACCAATCATTTTCCCTTATTTTGTTTCGGTCACTTTTATCATCAAAACGGAAATGTCGTTGTACCAGATGAAGTTATTTCGAAACTCGTGTTATAGAACAACTGAATTTCAAATGTATTACTTTACGGATGGACAGCTGCATGACATCAAAACCATAAGACCCATAGGCAGATTGCAATTTAATAAAGCCCTCAGCTGCTGTAAGAGAAGTCATGAATCCCGGCTCGCATGATGATGTTGGTTGTTGGTTGGATATTGGTAGAGATGAATATTAACATACGGCACGAGGGTATCCTGTTCGTAATGGGTTTGTTAAACATATCTCTTTTTTAAAACTGGAGAGGAGAAAAAGGCGTTTAGAAGCGTTCGTTCAACAGACATTTGACCTCTCCGCCTGTATTCTTTCCCAACTTCTACCACAGTTGTTAATACGATGGTGGTAGTCAGACCTGGCTTACTGCTACGCATACTGCCGACAACTACTGACAACTTACTGTGGAGTTCGTTTCCTACAGATTGAGCCGCACAGTGCACTTTAATTGACAGTTAAGGTAGTCCCTACCGTGCGCACAGATGGAAGTCAGCAAGACAGCCAGTGCGCGCCCAAAGAGGAATTACGTGATTCGTGCGCGTACCAAGGTCGGTCACGTGTCGTCCTAACCGTGGTATGTGCATACCAGATGACAGCACCAAATGTAAAAATGGGTTGTTTGGTCCATCTCGTTCACGCACCGCTTCGCATGATCACCCATGTCGAAAGGGGAAGAGGTGCAGTCTGGCCGATTACAATGAAAACAAGTGAAATAGATCTGTAGGATTTGTGGATACAGCGCTTTACAACGTGGGAACCAATTTGCCAAACGAAAAAAGATTGGAATTCAAGGTTGATATCAGTTTGACGTTAGTATTTTGAAACTTAAACAACCAATGAGAAATTGATTTGTAGCTTCCAGTACTAAAACCAGTCGTGATGTTACTTGCACATTCTACCGTTAAACTCTGTGCTCACGAATCTTTATAACATCCTGACGCTACCCTATCTCAGTTCGATTACCACGAAGTTACTTCGGACGAGGCCATGAAGCTGCTTTAAAAAACTTTGGACCTTAAATCGAAGTGCAAACAATGAGGATAGAAACAAAGAACGATATTCCCGGATCATTACAACTGCATTTAAAAACTTTGCAGAAAGGATGTCAACATGGTGTGTTACAAAAATTAGGGTAGAAACATTACACGATCCCCGAAGTATGCGTCACTCTTTTCACATGGGTATGACATGAGTGTCCAGCGAACAGCGCTGTGATGAACATGCTAAAGTCGAAAAGCACATATTTTCTCAGTCATAACTTGCGGTTATCTGAGTGACAGCCGCAAGCATTTACTTTCAACATGTGACCATCGTTTAGGTGGCATTTACCACAGCCTTCATTCTTCTCTCTATATTTTCCATGCTATTCTCTGTGAAAGATTGAAGCATTTTATTCCATCTATCGACGAGTGTTGTATGCGACCATCGTTGTCTCCATCAATTAGCCCACATCATTTGAGATGATCGCGTAAGCAATATGTCGGAACGCTCGGGATGCGCGATCAGTCAATCAACTACTCACGTTGCACAGTCTGCGATGGTTAGGTCACGTACTCCGCATGCCAGCTGAGCGTTTACCGTACCGGGCATTATATACTGAGACCACCAACAGTTGGGTGAAACCACGTGGTGATCGTACAATAAAGTTGTCACGAGATATAAATGCTGTGACTGTTCCATCGAGTAAAATGGTTAGGTATCGTCTGGCTGGTTGAGGTCCCTGTCATGCCTCAGATCGTCAGCTGGAAACCCTATCCGAGATGGTAGTGTGCTACATTAAACGATGTGTCGCCATTCAACCATGTCTGTCTCTTCTTCCTAGTAATTTTTAACCTTTTGGTAAGTTTTATTCTTCTGAGATATTCCACGCCATAGATGAGTGAGCGGCAGCTCGAGCCACAGCATCCTCCTGTCAGGCTGAAGGCTGTTCTGGTGACGATGGTTAACTGCGATAGAATTTCAGTATTATTGTCTCCCTTGGCAATGGGATCTAATAACTTCTAAAAGTGTTCAAGAAGATAGGTCGTAATAACAACGCTGGCCGAGTTGATTGTTAAACCTTTTGTAATGAATAAACGCCTCTCATTCTCTGACATATGTGTGACGTTACGCTGCGCCTTTGCGAGTTTAGATGTAATATTATATCATACATTCTGCATTCAGTGTGACCTGGCCTCCTGTGGTCTGAAACAGAGTATTCTCAATCCGTCGATCGTTCACCGTAAACATTCTCCTTTAAAGATGTGGTTATTTCAGTTACCCCTCCTCATTGCTACTTGATTCTGCCAATGAATCGCATCAGACATCCGGGACGTTGCCGCTATGTACTTTAGTAACAGCCGATAACTTCCGACATTTTTATAAATGTGTCCATACATGTGGATATTCAAAGTAAGTTTCGTAGGTAACATTTAGTGCGTGATCCAGAACTGAGCAAACGTCGACCGTTAACGAACATGAAAAACAAATAAACCCTGTCGGAACAAATCGAAAACAGTTCGAATCCGTGACAAACAGAACGCAATCCCTGCAATTCTTTTTTAAACCTGTAATTCTATTAGCTTCAAATATCGTGAACTACCACGTACGTTATCTTCTACATGGCAGCTTCAAGTACATTATCGATATGTGTAAATCCATCGCTGTACCAGTACTCGATGCTGGGCAATACTTTCCCATTAATTTGATTATTGTATTCCATATTCGATTAGATAAGGATAGTTTAATCTGTACGAGTCTGAATGGCATTAAGCCACGTTAGCAGTTGTTTTTATGCGTAAGACCGAACCTATTTTTTTTTATTGACACATGGTATCCCGATCATTTTGCACGCGGTTACAATCAGAATGTATTAATGTTCTATTTCTTAGCACCTCACGGAATATCGTCAAATACTCTTTTGTTGCTCGGTGCTTATCAGAGCTTTTCCCTAAACTCGTGTGCATCACGGGTTTTACTTTCTGATCCATGTTACTGTAGGGCTGCAGAGTCCGGGTAGGTAGACTGCTGGAATTGAGATCGTGAAAAATCTGTCAAAGTGAAAATTGCCCACAGAACTGTCAAAAAGAACTATTCCAGTTGTCAAAAAATAGTACGTCCTATATCTCATGATCAGACTGAAATACATCAATGATGGAAAAACGATAGCTGATAAGAAGTTCGGCGATGCAGCGCACGCAGTGTCTCCAGAAATAATCGACAGCGCGGTAATGCAAATGAATAACCACTACTCCGGTTTGAAGGCAACATGTAAATTAGGAAAGAACAACTGCTTGTCATTTTCTGTACAGTCCATCATCGTTTGCAAAGATGATGGATCAATAAAGACCCTTATGTATTCAGCCGACTTGGATTGACCACAGTTCCTAATTATAGGCCCGAGATAAAAGCGAACCATTGTGTGCACGCGTTGGATATATTTATTTTCCACATTATTTGGGAGACAGATTTCGATTGCTCAAACTGTGCTGGAGAATACCGCGATCGATAATTACAAACGTATTAAGCTACGTGCATTTGATCTGTAATCATGACAAAAAAAATTATCCGAGTGATCACATGTCGTTCAGTGCTTCAGTTTGGTCCGAACTACAACATCATTTGGTCAGGTTGTGTGTTGCGTCGGCCAACTGAGCAACTTCAAACCAACTGTGATCTTTTATATTTTCCAGGGTTGGCAATTGCACAAAAACTGGTTGCACTGTACCGATGTACTGTCGGTTCAAGACGGACCGTACGATATGTTTTATCGGTACCGTGTGCGATGGAGTATTCCAACCAGACGTCAGCCGATTCCGAGAGCAACTGCTTCGGTATATTTTACGTTGCAGGTTTCAAAATTTAAGCCCAAAGTAGGTTGTCTATCGTTGTGTTTTGAGGATAATACATCTGGCTGGGTTCTTTGATTTTGTCTTTTGTGCATGTCTGCATATATAATCCGGGATATCAGTATGACGTCTATGTAGTTCATTCGGTGACCGCCTGATTGTTACAGCTTAGAATAACATTATAGAAGGTATTGTATAGAAAACCCTTTTATCACCAAAACATTTCTCAGTGTACTATTAAAACAGTCCAATTGATAAAATTGCAAAACATCACCACCACCATATCCAAAGCTGATATTTAATTGCCAAATTTCGTTTGGAAAAAGAAAAATGCCATGGTTTAGGGATAAATTCAGGAGGAACGGGATTAAATCCGTCAGATATCCTGTTTCAGACTAATTACACAAACTCAGTTGACTACACTTCACGAACAATCACGCGAGTCTCACTTAAAAATGCAGCTGGTTCCGCCACCAGCCCTTGGTACGTATCCACATTTGATCGGAATCTATGCCAGAAAAACGGCGCCATTCACGCCGTTGGTCCTAGTTAACCGGTAGTTTTTCTAACACTGCCAGTCACAGACTGTGTGAGCCACGTAAATCCAAAACTGGGGTATGAAACATAATCTACACTTATAAACCCAGGGGCACCTTTTGTCATTTTCCTAAATCTTATGGTAACTTCTCCAACCCACACCTTACGTCGGTCGGTTGAGACATTGATACAGACTGTTTGACGCAGTAGATAATCAGCTAGCATCCCCGATAAATAATCCAAGGTTCTGAGCTCATACATTTTTAGAGACAGGGCGAATGAACTTGCTTGACACTCGCTATTAAATATCCATCTCGAGACCTCAGTTGATTACCATCTAAGGCTACCTCATTAGTTCGGTTGAAAGTGGACATCAGTATTGTAAACTCTTAAGGCGATTTGTGTTCAGAAACCTCTGAACCGTGGTCGGTCAGTCAAGACATCTACTTACTTCATAAGCTACACGGAGATTTCGCTCTTAGTAAACAGTCGCAGTTGATCTAAAGAAGTTAACAGTGAACCGTGTTGCATCAGTGCCGTGTCAGTTTCTCTGCTGCCCTCAAGTAACAAATCTAGCTTGCTAACAAAGGGCAAGGGATTTAAACCAGTTGATTATATTCAAGCGAAGCAACTTGATAACACTAGCTTAGTACACATACCTAGATTATTGCATTCGCAGTTGTCAGTCAATCGATTATACCGATATGATTAGTATTTTTAAATAGAAACGCATATTCGATATACTACCATTACTGCTATCTGTACACACTGCTTATTCCCTGATCGTACTGTCCGGTTTCCATCGTTACTTACTTTTAGACTCAACAGGTTGAGGTGTACTATCAAGTCGAAACATTCCGTACAATACACCGGTAAGTGACCAAATACATTTTATCACCTAGTATTCTGAACCAGAAGAAAGTAAACAATCTATGACGGTCATAAAATTCATTAGGATGTTATACGGTTAAAACCGTATGATACATAAGAAATATGGTCTAGACCAGTTCAACAGATAAGTAATCACAAATTGGGCGCAACGAACAAGGTTTAACTTCTTGCATGCTTCGGTTTGTTGAAGTTTATCACAGGGGACCAGTGTTTCACCTATTTTCAACTGATTGAATTTTCTACAGAATATTCTATGAATAACGTTTGATATGAAACAGTATTCTTTCAATAAAGCAATAGACAGGGTTTAATGCATACAATTTCTGACCTGGCAAATATTGGTACATAGTTTCAACTGCGTACTATTGGACGGTAGACCATAGAGCAAAATCATAGTTCAGATTTAAAGCCGAAAATACAACATAGACATACATTTACTCTGTGTGCTAATCAAGCGTTGTCAACGTTGTTATGACAGTACTAATCCAACAAACGAATCACTCTGCATACGCAGAGGTGATACCAGTGTCTCGAGGCGATTGCCGCAACATATCACACTACACTTAGCTTATCATACGTGTAAACATTTGTGAATGTCTGTGCGGGATTTACTTCGTGGTTGTTCAAATGATGGTGAGCGATCACTGAGGTCGGTGATCTGTGTGGTGGACACCGTGTGCACATGTGCGTGTCGGCTTGTACTTGCGCCACATGCTTCCTCACTCACGTTGGAGTGAGTTTCGAAACCCAAAACCTCAGCTACCGCTTCTTCATACCAGTATGTATTCAATAATGTCGAAATGTTTAGTTACACTTCTATCGGTCCACGACGATGACGTGGTGTTATTCCGTCAGTGACATTTATTGGATTTTACAACGTTGTCATGTTGTCCACGGTTTTGCAATATTGTCACTGTATGAAAAGAACTCCAAAGGGCTGTCTTTTTCCTCAGTGTTCCTGTTACTTGGTGGAATAACAGACTGTTCTCGGACATTGTCTGCTGCCTAACGATGGAAACTATGTGCATGATGGTGAAGATAAGAAAACTGCCTGAATCACAGTGGTCGTATGTCACATTGCACGTGCACAGACTTAGATGGTTAGGTCATGTACTAAGGATGCCAGCTAGTCGTTTGCCACACCGAGCACTCTTTGCGACGCTGCGGCCTGACTGGCGCAAGGTGCGAGGTGGACAGATGATGACCTGGCGTAGACAAATGAAATCGTTCACGGAGGTTTATCACTGTAGGTCGGAGTTCGTCTCCCGGGCTGGGGCCCTCGCGACTCACAGAGTCGGTGGCTTGAGACGTTAGGTGAGATGGCGGCAACGCTCTTCACCTGGGTAACAAATTTATATGATCATCGTTAGTGTCAGTTCATATCAGTTGCTTATTATGGATTATGTGAAACAGAAAATCCAACAACCTACTCAGAGTTAAGAAACACTGGGTGTTAAAATGTACACCCTACAGAAAGATTTAAGATTTTCGTGAACCTAAATAGTTCAGAATGCAACATTTCTAGGAGTCAATTTTGCGTGAGCGAATAATTTTCGTTTTTGTGGTTCCTCTTCGTACAGACCCGGCAACACACGGTTCTGTGAGCAGTGGCTGCGTGACGTGATCGACAGCAAGGCCAGATTGATGCCGTATATTAGTTTTTAAATGTGACAATCTTCCAAGCACACGCAACTGTTCATCTTTCAATAATACGAAGTACAATGAATTCTGAAGAAGACAAATTTTCTGGTCCATATATGAGCTTCCATTCGGCATAGATACTATATATTTTTCCAATAAATCTGATTAATTTCTTCTTGTATATCTTTGACTTCTTATCCGAATGTAGGTAGCAGTGAGAAATTTTCTATATGTTTGCTGGTGTTGTTGTCCGTCATGTACGACCTCGAAGTCCTCCAAGAATACCCAACCGTCTACATCTTCGAACGCCTGCGGTCAGAGTGTCTTCATTTTCGCGCTTGTCACTGCACAAGTTGTGATCGCAAGAGGCGCTTGGCCTGGGAATTTGTTTAATGCAAGTAATCCATTCACAGTGCATGTGAAAACAACAACGAACGCGAACTCTACTTTGCACGGCTGACGTGTATCCGCATTCGTTGGACAGCAGTGGATCGTCATTCGCCTCAGTGGCATGTCAAATCTGGTGCATGTAAACGTTTCCAGTAGTCGCTCCTGGTCCATCATCTTCTTGGTGTTGAGACCTGTTCTTTCCTTCTCCTCCTCACAGACAGCAACACACCGGTGGTTCACACTGAAGCTCAACCGCCACACAACTATGAAAAACAACAACAGAAAAACCCTGTACAGAAAAATATAAGAGAGAAGAGGGAAGGGACCTAACTACTAAAAATAGCTACGTCTATATTCAAACATTCAACATCAAGGATGCCTACACCTTGCAAACAAACAACCGAGCTGTAAGTGAAAGTAAGGCTTCACTGCCTCGCATCATTAAATGCACTCACTTCACAGACAACTCGGCCAAACAACGACAACATTCACGCCACTGAGCTCGATTAGCCGCCATCTCACCTAACGTCTCAAGCCACCGACTCTGTGAGTCGCGAGGGCCCCAGCCCGGGAGACGAACCCGATCTACAGTGACCAACCCCTTCGTGAACGATTTCATTTGTCTACGCCAGGTCATCATCTGTCCACCTCGCACCTTGCGCCAGTCGGCCGCAGCGTCGGCAAACAGTGCTCGGTGTGGCAAACGACTAGCTGGCATCCTTAGTACATGACCCAACCATCTAAGTCTGTGCAAATGTAGTGACTGAACAAAAGAACTCGTTTGACAATCAGTGCCAAACACCCGCTTCCTAACCTCTCTCGTTGCTTACTCGCTGGTGCCACCCGATACGAGCGATTGAACGCAGACATCGGTGGTCAAATACCTGGAGACGGTTCACGTCCTCTACCCTGAGCGGCCACGTTTCGCTGCCGTAAAGTAATACAGCCCTCACTGTCACTTGATATACACGACCTATTGCGCATCAGTGGGGTGCCTCTTTGCCACCATAGATGTCTCAGATTATCGATGACCGCCCAAGCCTTAGAGATACGCACTTCTGTTTCATTCCCTGCACCTCCGCCGTCGCTGATGCAGCTTCCACAAATACACAAACCGGTCAACAACCTCCATGACTTCATTATATGACAATAAATCTGCGTAATCACAGCAATCTTGCCCTTTCGTTGCCGAGCGTAGTTGTGCTATACTAATCACAACCAAAGTTGCATGTTATACAGCACAATTACGAAAGAACGAAAGTACCATAATACCATACTGTGGCATTCACCGGTGAAGTGAATCGCTGAAGTTCTGTGCTTACTAGCTTTAATTAAATCGAGGCTGGCGATTCCATAACCCGTTAATGATGATTCCGCAATCTCAGCAGATTATAAGAAATGTTGTTATCAAAATCCATATCGCCTGTCGTCGGACTTGTGACAAATAAAAGCCAGTAATGACTAACTTCCTTTGAAGTCCGTTAGGCAATGTGACTTATCTTAGCACAAGTTGTATATTGTTCGAACAACTGCCTCAACTGATTTCGTTAACAGATTTGTCTGCAGCACAATCTTGGAGGTCCCATCGTTAACTGTACTGTGCAAGATGGTCAGTTTACTTCTCTCATTGATCTGGGCTGTTTTCCATAGAGAATGGATGTCTCAGTTTACCTGAATTGGTGAGGTAGTTGGCTTTGGCTTATACTTGTCATAACAGCAAAGTCCGGTCAGACACGCGAAATCGGAATACAAAAGTGAGAGCGTAAACTGATGTTTGCCACTCAGTGCCAGACGGGACGAAAGTTTCATGTTTACCGCCGTTGTAACCGGACTGATGATCAGCCAATCAGAAACCCAATCATCCAATATGGATAGATTATCAGTGGCCGGTAAGTCAAACAAACGTAAACATGTGATTGAATAAAAGTATACCGGCCATCTGTAACGGTCGGAACTCGCCCGCAACGTCTCCTTTTATAAAAATACAAGTTGATCACATACTATAAAAATGTATTCTGTATCAACACGTAAACAAATGCCTGGGTGACGAATACTATAAGATATCCGAGGTTTACAAGTGTCCGAAGTGGCCGGGGCTGCTGAGTGTGTGGGTGTTGACCAGATTATCTGAAATACTTGATCAGTTGGTGGTTGACTGATGGGTCGTTGGTATTCCTGGAGCTCATCAGCCGGTTGCAACAAGTAATTAGTGTGAAATGTTCAAATGGGGTTTCCAACTCGAACTTGCAAATAAATGTGACCGAGCGTTTACGTATGATGACACTCGTGCCTAATGTGAGGTTAATGGCACAGTGGTCAACACGGTTGCCTCATGAAAGCGTGGCCGGAGTTCTAGTCTCGGTCGTGGCAAGGATGCGCATTACTGACGAGCTCTAACAAGAGTGAAATTCGAGTATAATACTTCTTTGCGAAAGGGGTCGATTGGAAATTCTGTTGGAAGTGCGACAGCTGCGATCAACTTTGAGTAGTGCTCACTGTGTTTTAAACCCGATAGACAACTGCAGCTTCTGGAGTGACGAAGATGCCTGATAGTCAAACTATTCCGCCGTGACACACATTCCACACACAGACTGTACCTTTATGTTAGAAGTATCTGAGAAGTGCACCATAATGCCTTGTGAAATACGAGTCCAGCGCCTCAGTTTCCTCTGATGAAAGCCTCTTTGTTTTTAATAGATAAGGTGGAATTTTAGAAGTTCATCACAGAGCCTTTCCAGCTAATGATTGCTAGGTTGACTTCGTTGGATTAACCGTTGAAACGTGGACACTCAGAAGAACGTTAATCTTTTTTCATTGTCCTCTACTTCTACTCTCTGTAAAACCCTATCAAACAAGTTCACGACTACTTCTACTGTGAGTGATTAACGAGAAGAAACACATGATGACTGCCGTTGTCGTTATAAAATTCTTGGAATTCCAGTGAACGAAACTGTGGTACATAGTCAGCCACTGTTGGGCTACTGTCAATACACCAAACTGAACGAATGACATTCAGAGATTCGAGAGGTTGGCTGTTATAACCATCCATGTATGGGAGAATGTACGGCCACTTTGTTTGTGCGCACACCGCTAATAAATATAAGTCCGTTTGATGGGCCTCAAGTCAGGATGAAACTGGGACCATGGTTAACTAGCCTCAGGCCATAAGTATGCACTGCTAGCAAACGTTATGGAATCTACTGCATATTACGTTTAGCAATACTGAGATGCAATACGTCTGGTGCTTTGTAACCATATGAAAATTAGAATACGATGGACCTAGCTGAAATGCAATAAGAATCATTTTGTCATAATACTCCATCCACAAGCCTGGGCTCGCCTCCCCAGCTGGAGCCCTCGCGACTCACAGAGTCGGTGGCTTGAGACGTTAGGTGAGATGGCGGCTAATCGAGCTCAGTGGCGTGAATGTCGTTGTTTGGCCGAGTTGTCTGTGAAGTGAGTGCACTTAATGACGGGGCAGTGAAAGCCGTAAGGAAGCTGTCTTCGCTGATGACGCCTTACTTTCACTAACAGCTCGGTTGTTTTTTGGCAAGGTGTAGGTAATTCGATGCTGGATATTTAGTATAAGCAGTTATTTTCAATAATTAAGTCCCCTCCTTTTCTGTATGTTGTTATTGACTAACACGTATTATTTTAATTCTGATTGTATGATAGCCATGGCTCAGCTCGCACCCCTGATGTATTGTTAATCTTGGTGATGTGATGATTCGTGTTTTTTTTAGCCCGACTGGAGTGCCCTATTTTTATTCACTTCCGACTTATTCAGATTCAAACTGGTTTCTTGTCTAAAGTCTTTGTGTTCGATTCGGTTCTGTTATCTGTGAGTGTCAAACCGTCAAATATGTACTCAAAACGTAGGTTAATATTGAGGGTTACATATAATGATCAGTTGGGTTTGCATTTTTCAGTCAGTCACTCAGCTATTTATCGTCGTCTTTGTCGTGCTGTTGGATTATATTCATGCTAATAATTCCAGTCCTGGTTGGGTTTTGGTGAATGACTAGCTCCTACTTTGGTTGATGTTTGGAAACATACCGTTTATATAATCATCAACGGTAGATGTTCCTTATCGGGTAGCGTATCAGTCGGATATCTCTAAGTGAAATAACCCTGAGGCTGACGATGTCGAATCAGTGTTTTCAAACATTCTTACCGACAGGCATTAGGAACTGGGTTGTTTCAAGCAATACATCAAGAGTTCGTGTTATTGAACCGTCACAAATTTCGAGGGAACAATTGTATGATATAAGCACTGGTGCAAGAATCTTAATGGACAGTGCCCAAACTTCGTTGATTCGTAATGTGTATTCGGATGAATTCACACCGTTCAGTTCAGTGAATGACATCTTACGCAATTCTGTAAATCGACAGGAGCATGCTGTCGTGACTGTTGCAACACTACAGTGTTGATGGCGTTTCGCCTATGAAATCCAGACAATAAACTTTGTGGCTTGTTTTATTTATTCTGGCTAAGCATTTTGTGTCCCATCCTTTTATTGTTGGTTTGCAAGATGAAAAAACAGTAAACCGGAAGAAGTAACATACTTTCTGGATACTACAAGTAGGCTGTTTGTTGTATTATTAGGCGGTTTGTTGTTTGTATAATTGAACGTAAGCAAGTGGGTATGCGTTTAACCCTAGTCCCTTAACAGTTTGGACCGCCTTTCCTGAAGAGCGCTCGAAACATAATCTCAACAGGACAGTGAACTAAAAGAACGCAGTTGAGTTTGGAAACAAATCGTATATTTCCAGCAATGTTTGGAAATGTGGTCAATAATTAGCTTTGGCCATGTCTGAGATCAACCGCAGCAACTAACAGGATAAAGGAAAAGAACGTGAGGTGCGCCCCAGCTAGCATTCGCTGCGTGCAATTAGTTGCACGACTGAAGAAAGTGGCACTGAGTTCATATCAGGCCTCCTATAGCAGTCGTACACAGAATCATGCGTACAGAACAAGCAAGCGGGAAAACGGTTGCAGCCGGGATCTTTGGAAGTCACATACACCTGAAAGCTGTCATCTCTGATACACCAGCTCGCACGCTTTTTGAACGACCATATTGTTACGATACTTATTAAAGCTCTGACAAATCTAATCCAGGGGGAAATGAGTTTAATCGCAGAGTTAAATTTTCCATAGATAGTGCTTTCGTGAGCTGCACTTTAATTTTGCATGCACTATGTTCAACGAACTCGCCTCTATTTGTTTTCCACCCTATTGGTGTTTCATCCGACTTTTGTCTGAATGAGTGGTCCGTCGCCTGATAATTAACTGGGGCTCAGGATCCATATCCCTATGAACGCGCATCGGCTTTCAAGAGCTCAGTCGCATCAATGCTAGAATGCTGCGGTGTCAAACAAGTTGGATCTGTGATTTTCCTAGCAAGCGACGTAAGTTGTTTGATTTCGAGCATCATCATAAACAGAAATACATCAGTGGTTCCCTCTGACGCTTAACTGTTCCATAAGTTCTGTTAACCTGAAAGCAGTTTTGGAGAATGCAAAGGTTAAAACGTCTCTTATCTTTTTGTAGCAAGTTGTATTTTTGTTGTCCTTCATTCCCTCATACCAATCAGGATATTCCTAAACAGTTGATCAGTGTGTTTTAGTGCAACCTTTTAAACGTAAGTGGTTACTAGGTGATGGTACTTAACATGAACACAGGTTAATCTTCGTGGTGATGTTTGGAAACATGGGGATCTTGACTAATTCTTAGTATTTCCAACTGAATTGTTTACGTGGAATTCCAACAAAAAATGGTTACTGATGAGTAGTCGGGGATTTGGTTAGTTTCAAGTTGAACATCACCCACGACGAATTGCAGCTGTCGCATTCTCATAGACGTTCCAGTCTGCCCGTTTCGAGAAAAAGCACTAGACTCGAGTTTCTCTCTCATTAGAGCTCAAGTGGGTCTAATCAGC
>LOND01000747.1:65375-76499 GCA_014220965.1 Paragonimus kellicotti | reverse complement strand
ACAAGATACTTGAGAAAATACTGGCTAGGAGTTTGTATACAACTTGCGAGGAATGTCCGCAAGTAAGGGTAAATCAGAGGCGGAAATGAGGTCGCATGGTTGTGGATGAACTTCTGAAAGTCCTCTGGGAAAGGCGAAAAGCACAGCTGGTTTAAAAAAATTGATTTAAGTTCGCGTGCATTTAATTCCGTTCATTTCGAGTGGCCGTGTTTGTTTTTCCAACTGAACTACAGAGGAATATCTGAGAGCTGAGAGTATACAAATTCGAACCGTCCATGTTTGACGAAAATTCCCAATGTTGTGCAGCGTGCACTCAGATAATCACAGTTAAAGCTGTGGTCAATACACATTTGCAACAACAGAGCAGAGGGATTTATGTCCAATTTGTGCTGAACAAACTGAAGCATGGAAAAGTAGACCGCTTAAAGCTTAAAAACCGAGTCAATGGACGCAATGAAACTTAAATAGGTGCATGACGTGAAATCATCCAGATTCTCAACGGTGAACACATTCAGCCATCGCGAGATTCAACGGACAGAAGGAAAGTGGACTCACAGGAATGCAATAGACAGAGAAACTAAGACTTGTTTCAAGGTCGTGTTTTCGAGCGGCCGCTACTTGTGAGTCGTTGGAATAAGCCGGTCACAGCTGGGGCGGATAAACGTGCCGGTGCGGTAGATACACAGCTGTGCGATGAGTTACGTGATGTAGGTGTGGCAACCACAACGTTGCATGAACAAGTGCACTGATCCGCATTGGTCTGAGCGCGAGACGCCGCTTTCTTTGAATTATTTGCATGAAGTACACAGCCAGCGTTACGAGAACCGGAGGCGGTCGTAGAAGGAACGGCTTTTGGCGGGGAAGAAGAAAAAGGGACTGTCGCCGGGGGTGAGCATACTGGGACCAGAGGAGAATGAACATGAGAATCTGCGGTAGACGAGCTACCATCCGGTGTACCAGTGGTAGCATTTGACAGGGGAACGGAAAAAAGTCCAGGACTTCCGACCCCCACCGAAGCCAATGTGCCAACATCGTCGGCGGCACGATTGATGTTGGTGTAATCCCGTCCAGTAGGACGCAGATCCTGAAAACCGAAATTCTCAAGATAAGATCACAACTATCGTCGTCACATCACATCATAATGAATCAGCGACTGAAACTGCAATTTTACTGCTTGACAATAAAAAGAAACATTCCTGGTTAAAAGAAAAAGGCTGAGAGTGAGTGAAACTTGAATTCGAAAACCCCTTTTTCTGAACTCATCTATCATCGAGGTGCATACACCTTGTAAACAAACAGACGAGTTAGGAACGAGAGTGAGATCTGCCAAACAGCTCGGGCCGCCACTCACCTCAACAGTGAAATGGAATAATCCATAAGAAGAACATAACGAGAGATTAGAAATCAACAGAAGAAGACTAGTCGGAAAAACTAGAAACGCTGTGCTAAGCATCATATACCCTTCTCTTTAACGACAACCCGATGTATTTTCGGCTCCAGACATTCGACTGATCCTTCTGTAGTTGTCACATAGACTTCGGGCCCCTTTTTGAAAACGGGAATTACTGTTGATAAGCACCAATCACGAGGTACCTCTTCAGTCTCCCAAATCGTCTGGAGGAGTTTGTCAGTTCTGATATCAACCTCTTCCCGCCATCCTTGAAAAGAGAAGGAGAGAGGAGATCTGGTTCAGGAAGCTTGTTATGCTTTTGCGACTTGAGCTCCACGGCCACTTCCGCTTCCGACGGAGGGCCGTCTGGAACGCAATAACTGACCATTCGGGTCCCGTCGTCCACATGGTCTGGTTGAGGCCAGCTGAACTGTTCTTCAAAATGTTCAGCCCACCTGTCAACGTCGGCGCGACAAGCGAACCAGCCTTTTCACATGTGGTCTCACTTTCACCGACTCGAGGGTCAGTACAACCATGGATTAGGGGAAACAGCTTTCTGCTATTCCCATCTAAAAAGACTCGTTCCACTTCTTTCCACTGCTCGATCAAGTGGTACTCATGGTCTTTGCGTAAACTTTGGGTCAGCTTGTGTTCAAGTTCTCGACGGTCGTCATCGCATTCAGAACCAGGTGGAATCAAACGACGCTTGTTCATGAGGTTTATCGACGTGACAGAAATCCAGTTCTGTCGCAACTGAACAGCTCCTTCGGAACATACCTCTTCACAGCATGATTTCATAGCTGCAGCGATTTGTTCCCAGTGTTCGTTAGGATCTTTCACCTGACTCGAACTGGGCAACTTGTTCACCAACGCTTCCTGGTAAGCGTTCTTCACACTCTCCTCGCTCGAATGCCAGTTAAGTATCTTGCATTTACGAGCGTATGTCCTCTGGGCAAATGACAAAACAAAACGGGCACGCACAACAGCATGGTCCGAGTCCAGGTGGTTGCTCCAAAAGGCACGACAGTCCTTAACAGAGTGGCGCCACCTGTAACTGACTGCTATATGATCCAACTGTGTCCACGGCTGAGAAGCACACGGAGGTCTCCATGTAACACAGTGCTTCTTCCTGTGTTGGAATGCCGTAGGAGGCACACAGCTGCAGCAGTCTGTCGCCATTGTCAGTGCGTTGTGCCCGGACACCAAACATACCTCCCAGCCGCTTCTCGTCTGGAGAAAGCCGACCAAGCTGGGCACCAAATCGCGTGCCATTGTGTTTAGTTTGTTTCAGAAGACCAACGGGGGCGTTGTAGAACGTAACTTTCGTAGCACCCGAACAACTATCCGTTGAAGCGTACGTCGACATAAAGAAATGTATAATGATTTTCTTATTTGCGTCGACAGACTTTACCGATGTATTGAGTCTGACAGCGCACAAGCGACTGTTCACTGGGATCCAATCGAGCAAACATTGCTCTGCTCTGGAACTCAGTGCGATTCCCACTCCAGCTTGACCACGAGATTCAGCTTCGGCGTCACCAGAAACCCTGAGAGAGAAGCGCTTGAATCGACAGTTATCTAGAAGTGAGCTCAAGTGAATAACGGTGCTAGGGTTGCATGTTCGCGTCTCATTCGCCAAAGACACACACCGAGAGCCAAACTTCCAACTTGTGAAATGCTAAAAACTAGATGAAGTCCCATCTTGGAAGGTGCTTCCTGATGGTTAACAGACAACCGTGAGAATACTTCCAGTAACACTTATTTTTCCCGACGGTAAATGGAGGGGTTAAAGTCACATTGCACGTAACGGGCCATGCACGAATAGTGCAGGTGGATGTAATGTTACAAGTAGTCAGGGAATTTGTAGCAAGCCAAGTGTGAGGGGTTCTAACAGACTAAGTGAATTTTGACGTTTGGTGAGGCAATAAGTATCAAACTTAACGACTTGACATGTCATAGCGTGTTTCAATCAGTCCGTTCGCACCTGGTCAAGTATAACAATATCCAACGCTTCTACAACAGCTGTTAGGAAACTCTTGAACCAACTTGTGCATCGTTCTGCAAATAAACAGTCGTACACCTTACTACCGATTACTAATCTTTTATTCGTCTATTTTGGCGTTTTGTTATCGGTTGTATCAAGAAACATCAGAACTGTGCATTCTTTAACCATCAAACGGTTATATCAGTCTCACTTGGTTAGTGAAGACGTAGAGAGATAATTAGACACTATCGTGTTTAAACAAAAAACCGTGGTTGTACAGTGACAGGGGTTTTCCACGGGGCTCATCGGACTGTCACATGTGAAAACGCAATAAGAAGCCACTGTCACAACTACGCTAAAGTGTACGTGCCAACGCCTGGGGAATTCGCTTTTGGTACAACTAAATAAAATTGAGAAATAACTGTTTGGGCAAGATAACATATTGCACATTTCCCTCGCAGAAAACCGCATCAATAACATCTGCTTTGGTTGCTGTTTGCTTTCAAAATCTTGCAATTCAAATTAAGTTTCTGTCATATGAACGGAACGCAAAGTGAAACTCCTGGTCATTCCATTGGATAACCAGATATGCAACCAACTTACATAATTGAGTCGACGATCCACAGATTAGAAATTAGGGCCTAAGAAATCAAGAGCCAGTTACTGGAAAGGGGTAAAATAGAGAAATAGACCTAGTTAGTAAACGCAGTGATGGTGAACAAAAATGTCAGGTAAGCCAGTCGAGATCTGGCGTGATGCGCCTTGCACGAGAGGAGTGCGACATGCAGGAGCAAGGCGTCAGTTTCTCGGAGTTTGGAAGGGTGTCCACTCAGTCAAGGCTGCACAAACCTTGATAAAACTGAACTTCAGCACACAGAGAGGAAATGTATCAACATCTGCCAGTCTATTCAACTTAAAATTTCTCTGAAAACATGCATGTGTCACTATGCACAACGCACTATAATAAACAGGAGAAAGTGATAAAAGCACGTATCCGCGGTGGCTAACTTGGAACGTTTGAGTCCACAAACGCGAGTGTAATCTCCCCCCTCAAAGAATTCCGTTAAACCTGGAAAAAATCACACCTTTTAAAATAAGACTAATATCCCTTAAACTACTGCGAACAAAACGGTCAAATTGGTTATGCCGGACAGAATGACAGTAAAATAATCCCAAGAAAATGAGCGAAAAAGGCGGTTTGACAGAATCAGCCGGGTTGTATGCCGTACGGAAGTTAATGAATAAGGAACTCACATTTTCCAGCTTAACCCGTTTGGACACGGTATTCACATATTGCTGAACGGCTTGTAGATGAATCGATATTGTGTCTCCGTTTGCACCATACCCGAACGTTGTTCGCGAACCATTTGAATAGTGCGTGAAATGTCAAGATCACAGGCGAGGCCCATTGTTTTAATGTAATTGATCAACATGTCAATCACAATGAACGTTCCAGTCCGACCGATCCCGGCGCTACAGTGAACAATAATCGGGCCAGCACCTGGAATGCTGTCCTGTGGACAGAGAAAGATGACATGGGAAGATGGCGCAAAAAAAACATCACTGAACTACAAAAAGAAAGTGCTGCGTTTTGCAGCAAGTTGATCAGATTGACGTACGTACACAAACGAACAAGTATGATACACGAACCGAAACTAAAAGAATCATGTAAGCGGTTGCTGCATTTTCTAGGGTATTTAAGCCAGGGTACAAAGGTCAGCTGGACACAAACATCACAATATACGTCCAAATGTGTGAGGCAGGCAATGTATGAAAGCTTCAACAGTGCGGGAAGCAAACTGGTGAAATTCACGGGTTAATCAGGAGCACAAAGCGAAAGTGAGATGCAAAAGAGCTAAGCGAATTGAGACATGTTTGAAAAATTTCCAGCCTATCACGTAGCCGATATCAGTTATTATGTTACACAATCCACTCAATAGGGCCAAAGTGGGCATTTTGCATTTTGGTGGGTCATGCGGGGAGATAGGAGTAATAATGAAAAAGTGGATGGGAGAATGCGCTTTAAACTCTTGAATGTGGGAATCTAAGGTTATTTTTTTTGGAAAATTCCAGCTTTACGTTGATAAAACAATACAACTGCGAAAAGCCGATCAATCGTATTGGCCTTTGAAATTACATGGAACTTAACGTATTCAGATAATAGAACTTCTCAAAATGTTCTAATAAACTACGTGTCTCAGTCCGGTTGTAACTTCTCTTTAATGCAAACTGGAAACTATTACGGCGTGCCCTTGGAAAATGAAAGGTTCTCAAATTTGCACACACTTGACGTAGGTGATCTGGAAAATTTCTGTCCAACTGTAGTTTCCCACGTAGTAACAGAAAAGTAGATAAGTTTAAAGTCGACACGTCTATTTTAACGGGGTTCCGCTGCATGACTGAGTGATCAGTCTACAGTCCCTCGGTCTCGTAACCTTTAGTGCTAAAAAGTAAACAAGGCAGCTCATTACAACCTTCTCTCGTTGCGATGGATTGGGTGTTCACGACTATAAACCAAAAACTGATCAGCACCTACAATCCAGGAGACCTCATGAAGATAGCTGTGGGCAATTGGTTAGAGAGAAGTGCGGCCATTGTTTACATTCACCTTTATATTATACTGAGAGTTAGTTGGGGTGGCACGTTTGCCCTAGGTCACAGATGCCAGCAAACGAGACGAACTGCAGGTTGTTGGTCCCAGATGTTTCTGGTAAGTGACGGCATATTCCGAATGCAAATGGGATGTGTCAAAACAACAAACTCGGTTTTCCATATTTAACGGGAAAGTGATATCCATGACGCGTTTGATCTACAGCCTCCAGAGACGATGATACCAGATGTCGGTTCGTTCACGCATGTTTCCGTAAAATAAAAGTACACCACATGTGCAAATGTTCGCATAAGGAGTCCTTAAAATAACGGATTGGAAGATAACGGCTTATTGAATGACCTCTACAATCACCCAATATACAGCCCATGAATATGTTTATGATCTACATCCCTGTTATCCGGAGAAATTGAAAGATATAACCGAAAGTTCGAAACTGAAGGTTTATTTAATAACTGGCTGAAGTATGGTGCTATCGTTTATACAACTTGCTAGAACGGTGAATTTATTTTTCAATTTATGGTGACTTGAATGGCTTAATACATATCTTTCGTTTTGCATATGCTGCATGTCCTTTCAATGGTGTTGAAATCCACCAAATAACTAATTCAATTCCATTCAGTCCTCGATCTACCGTTTATGCGACACCATGTGGCCGCGATTTGCACCACACAACAGAGAGGACGAAACCGATCAATCACATCCACATTCCACCTCCTGCAGAACAAAACACCGGCATCCGTTACGGACCTGACGAACCGTTAATCTGTCCAGCCGATCGGTTTTCAAGCGATTTCCTCTTCCGCCATTAGATCGAGTTAAACACAAATATTGGATTTGGTTCGTGCATTGATCAAACAAAATGGAATCCATCGTTTGCCCAAATTCCAGCTTGCCTGAGTCAATGTGTCAGAACCACTGTGACACCAGCGACAAATGTGTAAAACAACATACAGACCAGAATCATACCTACATTCAAGAAGCAAAGCTAAAGTTTCAGAAAAGAACTCGTTAAGTTTTTGACAGTCATACAGGTTGGCAATAATTCCGATTCAGACAGGTGATATGTAGGTTAGAATTGGTACAGATAGTAAGTTCTTAAAAGATGTCCTTCAGTTTTGAATTACAACCGTGCCTTTCAATGTACTGTTGCGGATCAAGATAATATGATGTATAATGAGGGCCAGAGTGTAGGACGGAACCACAGATGGTGCAACGCAATCCACTTTTGATTATCAATGTGCACAAATGCGGTTAGGTTTCCGTCATGGCGGCTGGCCTAACACAGAAACGGATCCCATCAACTATGATATGGTCGTATAGAATGAATGGAAATATAATTGTAAGAACTCAAACAGGGAACCAGGGAATACATAGTTGCCCCCAATAATCGCTACTCTCTCTCTTCCTCGCGCTTGAACGGCGCGCGCGCGCGATATAAGACATATGAGCTCGCTCCGCTCATTATCGACGACTCAAAACATATAGTACTTGATAGTGTCGGATGAATATTATATACAAGAAGACTCCTACGAATACCTGGACTCTGTATAGACTCACCTACTCTCATCGCGAACTCTTGAGCTCGTATAGACGCCTCCTTATACCTCGCACAGCGAGTTCAAGTCTTTAACAAGTCAATAGATGTGGTCTTAATAAAGCTGACTGAGATGAAATCAAACGACCGGAAGCTAACGAAATTACATGTGAAAAGCACAACTGGTTTGTTATAAGTTCGACATAAACTTAATTTTTGCTGTTAACATTACTAGGTAACGTAATTCCACGTGACGTGATGAATCACAAGCGGATTGTACATTAGCAGACAAGGGAACCTAAATGGAAACAGGTCAGACGACCGTATGACTGGCGTTCGATATTGTTTGTATTATGGGAAAATCTGGGTCTTGCCAAAAGAAGTGCCCCAAGGACACATCTACAAAACCCGTAATTTCAAACGAAACAACAAATTTCGTTGGGTTCATTCTTTGAACGAGTTGTTGGACATAGAGATACGCTTATCTGTTATATGGTTCAAAGTCAAACCCAGATTAGCACCACATAAAACGAAAGCTTTTTGACATCCACATTGGCTGACGCTCTGATCACGTGAACGCCTTGGTGCAAAAAAACAATGTAGGAGAGCCAGAAGAATTAACATCACAAGTTTATGGTTGTCTAGTCATATGATCAATGTATGGAATGACACTTCTGCACAGACGAGACAGAAAACGAATCTTTGTAAGTTTAATATAGCAACATCATTCAGTACTGTTAAGTACCATTGGTTCAGACGTTTGGTTAGTGATTGGAACTGTAGGTTGTGGGGATGGACAACAGCCTAACACGATCGTCATTCAAGAAATGCCAGTCTAGATTAAGGCACTGGCTTAGATGTCAACATTATTGTGTCGGCCATCATGTAACGCGGTAGGTTCGTATTGAATGCATAACCAAGTACAATGTAAAATACTGGATAACATACGTCCACAGTTGCAATCCAGATACGTGGTGCGCAAACTCACGATCACATGGTTGTGTGGCATCCGGTTGGAAGATTGTCAGTTAACATCAAGAGACAACCATAGTTTTAGATGGAACAATTCACAGGCAGAACATCAATTTAAAAAATCATAGGGAAGAAAATGTCCGGAGAGAGGTTAGTAAAAAGGTAGCAGTTAATAAACTTTAATAAGAAATGACCGAGATATATAACGGAAAATCAATTTTGGTGCTTAGTTATTAGCAGAAACATCAGAGCAGTTTGTGTTCCAGTAAAATGTTTAGAAAGACAGGGAGATGAAGCAGGTATCATACAGATTAGAAGTGACTAACACAAAGGGACGAAACCTCCAATGAACCTCGAAACGAATGGCAACTATTAAATGACTGATATCCACGGATTTGGCTGATGCAAACTGAGAATCGCACATAGCCGGCCATGGCCTTCAAATTCATCCAGTCAATCTCCTTCGAAAATAAGTACTCGATTCGAGATCCGCTTTTGTTAGGATTCATCAGTAATGCATACCCTTGTCAAGGCGGGAAGTGGGGTCAAGGCTATAACTGCGGAGACAAAACTGCATTGACCTCTACAGCATTCCTATCACATTAGGCATGGTCGAATTTCCACAAGTAGACAGCACTTTTCGCTTTTAACGCCACTAACGAGGTTCAACAAGCTCAAAATTGGAATCTAATGCTTGGTTTAAAAAATGAGCTGGTCAAAACGGCAATCTGGATGCGAAACTGGCGAATAAATGTGAGTAAGGCTCGAATTATCAGATCATCCCATTAAATATAGCTGCATTAGTTAACAAGCTTAAACTTCCCCAAAATATAGCAAAGCCTTTCTGAAGTAATCACGGAAAAATCTGTCGGTAAACGGTACAAGGCAGGAAGGTAACACGGTGACAAACTAAAGAAAGAAGATACTTTGTTCAATAAACGTTGGACAACAAAAGATATTTTACTATCCATGTCGAAGTCATCAACAACAAAGGAGTACCACGATAAGTAAAACGTAACAGCAAGTAGTGAATATTTGGAAAATTCAACGCTTTTGAGCTGTTGACGGTCGACTGCAAGAGTGGGATACAGTGGTGAGAATGAACTAACTTTTCCACTTTCCTGAGTACAACGTATAATTTCTCTGTACATAGAGAGATTCAAAATGATAACGACGGCTTATAGATCAGGGTGAAATTCAACCGAGATAATCCAGGAAAGCATTCATCTGTGTCTGAGTTGTTTGTATTGTAATAAAGACAGGAGAATACCATCTTTTATACTCAAGTTCACAAGATATACAGCCATATTCCAGTTGACACGAATGGAATAATGAAAGCAGAAACCATCCCTAATAGATAAAAACCCAGGCTAGCTCATGCAAAATTTCCGGATTGTGTACGCAACACATTCGACCATTCCAAGTCATGATGACGACTCATCAGCTGACAAGTCACTGAGAAGTTGTTAACCAACCTAAAACAGATAGGCTTATCGTTCGTTTGGCACGGGGGACACCTGTGAGCATCAAGCAAAGGTCTGGAATTCAGCAAGAAATGGAACATGAACAACAACAGGGTGATAATCTGGAATGGACCAACTACAACAACGTTGATACAAAATGGATACGGTGGTTCAAATCAAGTGGCTGGAACCTAGCTGTGAGGAAAAAAGGGTTAGACAACCAGTGCAAATGTGAGCCGCTGGTTGATTTGTATGAATGCTCAAAACAAAGTGCCGCAAAACGGCAGTAACATGAAAAGATTACGACGAGCGGTCTGATTCGAAATAACAGAAAGGAACGAGAGAATCAACAAAACAAACATGACCGGACAAAACGGCAACAACCAGAGTCAGCATCGGGAACTACGAACACTTAACAAGACCGACGGCATTTCCAACCAAAAACTGTCATTGTTCTTTGCATCCTAAACATCTGATTGGCTGGAAAACAGCTGAGACGAACACTCTAACCAATAAGCTCACGGACCCCAAACACACACCAGCTGAATGTCGACAGGTCAACGCGCCCAGTCAGACTCAATAATTATAACACAGCACGCCATGACACACGATGAACTGATGTACCCGAAGGGGTGGACGAGACGAGAAAAACAGTGAAACTGAGGCAACTAAGCAATGTGAACTATTCGCGATTTCGACCGCGTACAACAGAATATGTTGTGTAGGGTTTAGCGTGCATTCTGTGAGGGGAACGAACAGGTATGTCTTTTACACATGTGTCATTTACAATTTGGGTTGGCTAACAATTGTAAACCGGTATTTACGATCACCATCATCACAGAGAGCAATACATCACTGGTTTGCACTGATGCTTAACCGCCGCACAACCAGGAAAGAAAAAGAGAACAGAAAAGCCCTGTGCAGAAGAATAGAAAAAAGAAGATGAGGAGGGGAAGAGAGCTAACTACTAAAAATAACATCCATACTCAAACATTCAAAATAGAGGTGCCCACACCATGCAAACAAACAACCGAGCTGTAAGTGAAGGTGAGGCGTCATCAAAAAGACAGCTTCCTTACAGCTTTCACTGCCACGCGTCATTAAATGCACTCACTTCACCGATAACTCGGCCAAACAACAATCAACGTTGTCGCTTGACAACCATGTGGT
>LOND01000747.1:43222-54991 GCA_014220965.1 Paragonimus kellicotti | reverse complement strand
ATACGGCTTCGATAGCCGAATTTGAACGATGCGGATCCCATCGATACATCTTTTTTTTGCTAGACGTACTGTTCGACAGTTTCAATGTACCAGCTCAGCTCGACATAAACCACACAACGAGGGACTTGTGCAACCCAGAAGTTGATCCAAAAAGTACGAAGACACCAGTTAGACTATTTCGGGCAAATGCAAAGCTCTTTTGAAAGGAACATTTGTTTTCTCAAAAGGGAGGCGTTGAGACCAAGACCTTTTATCAAAATCCTATGATTAACCATGTTATTCTGACCGGCAAGACATTCATCGATTTTCGTTGGCATATTGGTGGTTTCGTCCGTTATTGTTTCGTCCCTTTTTGATTAGTCACTCGCCTAAGACCAGCTATTTTCACTTGCCGTTGGATGTTTCATTGTTGTTGAACCGTGTAATCACTTTGTCTTGACCGTATGCCTGATTATCTATGTTTGTCTGTTCTCTACCGTTGCGAATGTATGTAAAGGTTTTGAACTGAGTGCACGTGGTTAGTGAGTGAACCATTTGTGTAGTCGGTACAAAGTACAACGGTATCGTCATTTTCCCGAAGGTTTTGACTATCAAACGCCACAATCTCCTGTGTGTGTGTACTACACTCGTCTGTGTTGACTCTGCGGCTGCACCCTTAATCATCATTCCCATATTTTTCATTTTCACATCCGTCTGTTTACTCTTTTAAGTCATAAATTTCGTTTCGTAGGACTGTCTCGATGTTGAAAATTCCCTACTCGTCTATCTGTGATCAGAAATTAGGGAATATTTTCCCGGAGAACCTCACATAATTCGCGTCTTCTCTCCGTTTTATTGAGCCCACCAGTAATACCTATCTCCCCCCCATCTAACCCATATAAATGTGTTGTATTTAGCCTGATGATGAAACACCGAAAACGAGCTTGTTTGCTACGCGTTTCTTTTCATTACCATTTTGTCTTGCTTTCTTAAGGCCCCTAAGCGTACTGCTATTAAGGGTTTGTGACGTTCGTATTTATAGTTCCGACGCTGGTAGGTGACAACCACTACTTGTGCTTTCAACTAATTTCGATACTTCTCGGACGTTGACAAATAATGCTGAAGTTGATTGTAAAGATTTTCGAACTGGGCATAAATTTTATAAGCGGGTAATACGAAAAACTTCCTTCCTGGAGACGGGACCTCCATTTGAATCCCTGATAACGTTTCTGACGACCGACTAGTAACAGACCTATCCGAATTTTCGACAAACGGCGCCCTATTTGAAATTACGCAAACAAAAATCACCAGAGAGTTCCGCCAAGTTACCTTTTGTACGCTGTAAAACAGTACTACAAACATTCACACACCTGATTCGAAAAACAATCGATAAACCATTTGCTAAGCGGTTGCAACTTTCCGTGAATCTCCCTCGAGCGATTCCAAATTTGCCAACATGGTTCCAAGCAGGATTTAGTAATCCACCTGAGGTTAAAATAATTTAGCTGCAAGTAACGGAGAAAGCTAAGGAAATGGAGACCACTTTTGTGTCATAGAATACCGATACTCTTCAAGCTAATCCGCACTACTGAACAAGGGTATCCGCCTGTCAGTGAAGCTATCAGCGAGGCAGATGGCACACCCATTCCTAATAAGTTCAGAAGGTTAGAACGCTGTGCGGGACACTTCTGAGGGTTAATTTAACTGGCATCCTGCTTTTGCTGTTACCGTCACAAACTTGCAATGTTGCATTCGGGTCAGTAGATTTAGAACCACTCATTAAACTGAGGTCCGCAACCGCATTTTGGTCCTCAAATATGAAACAACTGCCGGCTCAGATTAACCCTTTGCCAGCATCTTTCAAAGAAGATGGGGGAGGTGTTAGTAGAAGCATTGACTCAGTTGTTTCAACTTGTGTGGACGACGGAGACCATCCCTCCGTGCTGGGGTCACTCGATAATAGTTCCCATATTCAAGAAAGAGTCCGGGGCTCTTGCGATAAAGAAACAGGAATTAACTCGACTCCAATCATTACTAGGGTTCTGGCATCCAGTATATCATCGATTATACGCACTTCAGCTCCGAAGGCAGTCAATCAGGACTTCGACCCAAACAAAGATGGACTGATCGACTTCTCACTCTCTGTCAAATCTTATAGCAACGTTCCACATATCGCCGGACAACAAGTGCTGTTTTTCTAGACTGAACCAACCGACCCACACTATTATACACTTTTAAACACGAGTGCATCCGGGAAAGTATGTGAACATACTATTGGCGCTTTATTCCCATAATTCAGCTCAGGTTAGGGTTTACGGTGAACCTGACAGTTTCAGCACCAGGAGCGGCGTACGTCAAGGCTGTCCACTTTCACCATTTTTGTTCAATTTTGTCATAGACGAAATAATGGAGGACTGTCTGCGGCACTCACAAAATGTCGACGTGGTTTTTCCACACAACAGACAATTTACTGAGTTTGAATGTTGATGACAAGGTGTTGCCGTTTTACAATTTGTGGGTAGCATAGACAATGCTAGAGGTTAGTTTAAACGCTATCGAATATTCTGGAGCACACACTGTCGCCTGTGACACCACTGTGAATACATCAATTTAATGTCGGCTAAGAAAGTTATGGAGGTTGCCGACCAGTCAGTCTGTGACCGTAGGGGGTTGCATCAACAGCGGCGAAGGCACGGGGAATGAAATAAAAGCTCGTATCTCCAAGACTAAACCGGCAATCCCAAATCAAACACATCTCTAACAACAATGGATCACATATATAAGGCGATTGTGAGGGCTGTATTACTTTACGGTTACGAATCCTGGCCGCTCAGCGTAGAGGACATGAACCGTCTTCACGTACTTGAGCATCAACGTCTGTATTCGATCGATCGCATCAGCTAGCAACAACGGATGGGAAACAAAGAGGCTAGAGAGCTGGCATATGATGTTGATTGCCAAGCATGTTCTTTCGTTCAATCCTTACATTTGCACAGAGGAAGATGCTTACGCCCGATATTGAAGATACCAGCTAGTCGTCTGACATACCCAACACTCATTATCGATGTCTCCGCCGACTGACCTAAGGTTCCAAGGTGGACAGATTATAACCTGACGTAAATGAATAAAGTTCTCTGTAGGGGAATGGATTGGACGAACGCATCGTTGAGAATCCAACCAGTGATTCGTATAAGACTGCGGACAATCAGTGTTGACAACGCGACAAATTGGCATGTCAGCGTGGTGACTAATCCGGATGGCACGCTGCCGTAGCATCGGATTTTGTTATAACGAGCATCGGAGTAAAACAAGTTGTTTAAGTGCGTCACACGTTAAAACAAACGAGCTACAAGCGGAACCGAGCCGACCAATAGGAAGGCCGAGACTTAACTTTGACTGGCGTCACAAACTCTGCTTTCGATTTCATTTCAGAAGGCAGCGACTTTTCAACATTCTCCAACGAGAGAGCCAGTCAATAAAGATCAGAAACGTCTCCCAGAGTGAGGCTCTCGTGACTTGCAGAGTGGAGGGCTGGAGACGCTGGATGCGAAGGCGGCTAATCGGGCTCGGGGGCATGAATGTTGTCATTTTTTGGCCGGTTACACTTAATAACGCGAAGCCTTGTAAGCCGTGAAGAATCCGTCCAACTGATGTCGTGTTATTTTCACTTATAGCTCGGGTGTTTGATCGCAAGGTATAATCACCTTGATGTAGATTGTTCGAGTCTATTGAAGTGATTATTGTTAACAGCCTAATCCCCTTTCCTCCTGTTTTTCTTTTTTGCCAGTGCTTGTTTTTATTCATGGTCATATGCATCAACGCGAGCCACCCACGTCTTGCTGTCTATGCGGAGTTCCGAGACGTAAGATCAAATACGCAAGTGGAGCAAATGGTGTCCAACTATCACTTGTCTCTCGATTGTTTGTTTGCAACAGGTAGACGTACACTAGTGTGGACTGGTTGAGATTAGAAAAAAACACTTTCTCAAGTTCTGATACATCATCAGCACCTCTGCTAACTGGAAATTAGCTCTCTTTTAATAGAAATATGGTGTTTGGGCGTTACTGATACATCACGGTCAATGGGGAAAACGACGAACAGTCAGTCATGTACGAAAACTGGATTACGGAATTTAGGATGTCGACAGATCAAAGAGAAATTACAAGCTGGCTGAGTTGGGAACCTATTGAACAGGAGATAACCACTTTTCGTTAAGGCTGAGTAGTCAAGAGAACCTTTAGAGGATCTGATCCTTAACAAGATTAAGACAATGTGAGACATACCCGACCGCGCTCCACGATCTTCGTTATCATTACAATAACGGCACTGCGTTCTTGCCAAACCATGCGCCAGAAAGAGTCCTGAGTAGACAGGATCACGCCTTGTGTCGCAATATAACGCGGTTTACCGTTGAAGAAAAACGCTGCGGCTGGATTAGCAGCGTTGGAAGGCGCGGGCACATTCGTTACTTCTGCGGCCCAATCACTGCTAGGATTCAAGTGGATGCTTCCCGGTTTTGGAAGATTTTGATGATTGCTCATGAAATTAACCATATTTCCTATTACTGAGCTATTTCCACTGGACAACGATTCCGTGAACTGAACCTGAGATGATAAAAGAGTGAAGAAATCGGTGTTATACATACAAGAGAGAATAACCACGAGGGGTTAACTGGGTGCAAACATTCGCTAAAAACAAAACAAAAAAGGTTTCAACAGTTGAATACCGCGAGCATTTGGTGAAAAAAAGGCTCTCAACTCAGGTCATTGATTGTTGCATTGCACCGTACGGTTTTAAGCGTATAAAAGAAATGAACCATCAATCAAGATAGACGAGGTTCAGACAATAGCTCTGAGCTGCCATCCTTATTAGATAGATCATCCACAATTTAGGGCCGACTGAAGGTGTAATAGGGTATCGAGTCAATGGGTAGCAGGATTTTAGTTTTTATTATTAATTTAGAAAAGACCCAATTGCTAAAAAACGTGGCTTCGGATGGGCTCAAAATAGTGAAGGGAATAGCGTGCTCAAACGTGTGTGTTTTATCAGCTGAACTATGAAGCTAGGACTAGTGGGTCTGAATAAAACTGGACTTCGCAGATACCTAACGAAGGCGTATTTCGACTTTCCACTGTCCATATTAAACTGCTGAATGAGTGAAAGTTAAGCATCCTATCAGAGTTTCGACATAACTGCGAGACTGACTTACAGGCCAACAAATGTAATTTGCGTTGATATAGTCTGACCCGAGCTCGTTTGGGTCTCCATCCAGCAGTTTGACCTGCGTTCGATCAAACGGTAGGATGTTCTTATACCGGTTTTTATCACGATTGTAAAGCATGGATCCCTCTTCACGGGTGTTGAGTTTATTCTGCAATCGGAGAGGGGGAGGAGAACAGATCAATACTTTGAGAAGGCAGAAAGTTCACAAAAGAAGCTTCAGATTACAGACATTGTCGAACAAAATACACCTAGCACTGTCTCGCTTTCTTCGATTGGTTCACCATGATAACCGAGAAACTATACATCTCCAAACGGTATTGCTGTATAACTTCCACGTAACGATAATAAAAGAAAGTTCCAGTTGAAAGGAGGGAGAACGGAAGCGAAACGTCGAAAACTCCTAAGTTCAACCCGAAACAAGCAGTCATCATACCTATCTACAACTTGAAAATAAACGAGCTGGCTGCAGATGTAAGAGAGCATTCAAGAGTTGTGTCTTAACAGTTTGTAATGTTCGTTTCATTCACTATTACGACTCATACCACAGCTGACAGACAAAGACAACGGTTTCGACAATGAGCCACGTTAGCTTTCGCCTAGCCTAATATTTTCAGTTACAGCACAGCGAGTCACGAGGGCTCGGGAGACGAGCCGTCAAATGACACACTCCGAATGTAGCATTGGAAAGTAGTGTTCGGTGCGGTAGACGGTTAAATTGAGCCCTGATAAATAAGCAGAGTAGATCAATTGTGACGTGTAATAACCATCACATAGCACGTGAATTGACGATCCGATAATGTCCACAAAAAAAGAAAACAGGCCGAGCTCTGGGATAACTATTAATACGGTCAAACGTGGTTTTTATGCATCGAAACATGTTTATATAGCTGTCAAATCTTGATAGCTGATAATAGGAATGACGCAAATAGTCGGCGAAACAGTGATAAATCCTTGTCAATTCGCATTCGTAATTCCTGATGTTATACGTGAAGAAGGGTTAGGGTTTAACGATTAGCAGCACATGCCAAACATCGAAAAATGCAACCGATTGAACAAGTTCAAACAGGAGATTTAAGGATTTCAACCCGATTCTTGAGTAACCGATAAGGCTAGTTCAACGTCATCGAGCACATTACTAGGTGACAGAAGTAGAAACGGTTTTCATGTGAACACCTGCAGCACATAAGCGAGCTTGTGGGTGAAACAGATAGTCCTAAAGGGGAAGTGATGTATCTTCAATTGACGTGCATCTATGGCATAAAAATCCATAACGGTCTCTTGATGATATTACGACTTAGCGCACGCAACTCGTCAAGGAAAGATTTACGTACGTTACCAAATTAATTTGCTGTCTAAATGGCGCAAAACGTTTTAGACAACCCAAACAACCACATACTTGGATTTACTAGTCGAACATCGACGAATCCGTACGTTGTGGTAATAAACAACTTGGCAGAATATCAACTCCTCTATTGATCATGTCTAAGACAGGAAGCAACTGTTTTCAGTTACGAATTGTTACCTCGAGCATGGCAGTCTCTCAGACGTATTCCTGAATATTTGGTTGGTGGTCCGTTGGCATCGATAACAGCATTTGATTATTTCTTTAGTGCATGTTTCGAAGGATGAATGGTCGAGTAGAAACAAATTCTAACGATACAATCTTACTTAACAGTGAGACGTAGCCAATCCTAAACGCGTTCATTCCAATTGAGGTCTGGTGATCAAAGTGACCTTGGTAGCGGCCGATCTCAGTTTAGTGTCAACAAGTTCCGGTGTTGCTGAGATCCACCAACTAGTTTCTTCTGTGCATCCGAAGAGCGATCCACTTACGAACAGATGCACTGTTGCATCGAACAACAGGCGAGGCAAACGAACGTAGACCGATGGATGGGCGTCTAAAGCCGATTGAGTTCACACCTTCTTTGTAGCAACTGTAAGGTAACATAATATACGCTCGTATTCTGCACGCACCACCTAAACTTCAGAAAGATGTCAATACGTAGGCTAGACTCGTAAAAGGCATCTATCTTATTTTCCCCCTAATCAATCAAATCGTTCGCCGTGTCCCTTTGTTAGGTCGCTCACTGACAAATCATCCGTCCAAGTAAAATATAAGAGTATGCAATACACACAATGATAACGGTTATATAAAAAAAACATCAATATCAGTGATGACAGTAATAAATCCAATTATAATAGAGGAAATACGTAGTAAAATCAGTAATATGGAGAGAGAGAAAAGTCCAGAAACGTCAGTGAGAAAAAGCTCGCGCTATCTTGAAACCCTCAAGACACGCACCTTAAGAATAGGCTGCTGTAAGGACCCATCATTTACAAGTAGTGGTCACTGAATAAACCGTGTTGGAAAAAAATCACACGTACCAAGTTATAAGAAAAAAACGGAAGCGGTAAGTATTGTAACCCTCCTTCTGATATTAATTAACACGGAAATCTCGATCCCGAAAAATTACCGCAACTGTCCCGTGATCTGCTCCCAAGACAAGCCAAAAAGACGCGTGCAAAAAACAAGCTTTGTTCCGCCCCAAAAACGTGTCCCAAGGCGAAAAAGAACAAAGTATTTATAGGGATGTAGTGACCAAAAAACACTCCCGAAACATCAAATAGAACAGTTACCGAAAGAAAAAAAATAGTTAGGGCCACTAATGAGCATAGCGGAATAAAAGTCGGACGGGTAAAAAAACTAACCAAAGTCACCTCTCGACCACCCTGAACAGTTCCGCTAAGTAGGGTTGAGCCCATCGTTTTTTTTCTTTCTCGAGGACGGAGGCGGTTTTGGACGGAAAAAATGAGCGCCCTAACAGTAAGCAAATAGGTTCTTTTTCACATACGCACAAACAAACAGATAAACAAACGGGTGACAAGGAACCTGTGGAGCGTCAAAATTCAGAAGAAATACACTAAACAACAGCAATAACAAGGAAACAGACGACTTACGTGCGCCTCTTGATGCAATTCTTCAAACTCTTCAGAAAACCCATGCGATCCGCTCCCTTGCCCATTTTCCTGTTCCAACTGCCGTATACGTTGATCGATAGTAGAAACGTTGAATCGAGTGGTATTGAAAGGCTAAATACATGGGAAATGTATTTTTTTTAAAGCGATTAGTCATAAGCAGAACTATAGAAATAAGGTTAACACAAAAATAGGCGGAAACTTACAGTGTCGTACGGGAGAAAGCAATGAGGGTACGAAAGTGAACAGATAGCGTGAAATCAGTCAAGAAAGTCGAGGGGAATACAAGAAACTACAAACAGGCACAGCCAGTATAGATTGATTACGCAAAAATAAATTAGGTCGGCCATTGCTCAGGCAGATTGTACTTGCAAAAAAGAAATGGCCACTATCAAAGACTAGCGCATCCCAGAAATAACATTCAAAAATAAGCCAGGCAAGACAAACAATAATGTCGCATGACAACTTCTAAATTCTGTTAAACAGAACCGATGGGAGGGTGGAACGAGGGTTTTGATCTCAAAAACGACGACGGCTTTCGTCAGCCTAGGTCAGCTCTGACGACCGCGTAGTGGCACTCATTGGCTGTGAAACGTTGCCACATGAAATGTAAGACGCAAATCGTCTCGGGAAGTACGATTACCGAAGTCTTCACTCAACTGCAAGTGCTACGTGACCCCAATGTGTGGATAACGACAAAGTTAGGGGAGAATATGTCGTAAAGATATTCAAGGAGACTCAGTTGCACGATCTTAAGGAAAGCGTGAAATTAATTGTGGTGCGGTTGGAATGCTAACTAATCCTGTCACAAGAAGCGCGTCTTCTCGATACGACTGTTAATTAACATGACATACGCCGTGTACAAATGATAACTTACTGTAGAGAAATGAAAGGCATGATTACAAACCCTCTTAATTGTCCCTCCCTACAATGCATTTGCAAACAATTGGTTCATGTCAAATGAAAATATGCCACATGTGTGATACTTCTGATGTATTCTGGCAATTAAAGAAAATTGTCATTTAGACGGAACTAACGAAAGCGCCTTCTGGCCAGTTCCAGTGGTACCATTACGCAGTGATTTTGTGAAAGAACAGTCATGGATAGGAGAGGCCTCAATCGAAAGTATACATGGCAGTTCAAATAAGTATGGACTTTGTGTGTGTTGGTTTAAAACTATTCAGTCGCTTCATTGCTAAAAGGCCTTCGCGATGTTTAGGCAATTTTCTCGCAGCACCTTCTGTTTCACAGACGGCATCTTGTTTCGCACCGAGCAGTGGCCTAGCGTATAGTTGAACATCAGGTACACCTAGTTAACATTGTTTTGTTTCTTCGTGACGACCATTCATCATCGTTCATCAGATCCCATTAACACAACGTACTTTTTGGTTCTGCCCATTCGATGCTTTCCAGTGGGGTGCAGCCAATAAATTGTGACGGTTAGCTTGATAATTACAATAGTGGTGTGCAACATTGATTTCAGGTGGTTTTCGTTCCCTTCAGAGGACGGAGATAATTAGTTGAGTCCGTCGACCGCGTTTTTGAACTGACCCGTGATTCTCACCGTTAGAATTTTCTTGTAAGAAAGGCGGAGTCTTAGTTGTTTCGGGTTAAGTAAAGAGGCAGACAAATTTAAGAGTTCTTATGCAGTTATCATAGGTGGTATACAGCGAGATACAGATAGCCATTCAATTGGCTAACCAGCATTGGCCGGCTGGACACAAAGGCCTCACTCACACACCTACTGGTCTTATTCCTTCGGGTTTACACCGGATACGTGGTGTGAGTGGAACCACAAGTGGTGCAGCTGCAGCCACTTGCGGTGATGGTTGAAGCGCAGGCGTCCTTTGGCTTCGGTCATTGTGACAGGACTAATCGGCTCCGGATGCTGCCAACCGTACAGGGAGAATAAACTGATCTGTGGACAAATGGACTGGCGAACAATTAAGAACTCGGTTTCAGAAAAGAATGATCGAATTGATAAAAACCGGTTGGTTCACAAAGCCAAAATCCACCCTTTTCAACAACTAAGCATAGGCTCCAGACAAACCAAACGGTAGACGTTACCAACATATTTGATGTTTTATTCCAAACCAGGAAGAGACGCATTCTTCAACTTGCTGAAGCGTTATCGTATAAATGGGTCAAACAGTTTTTGTGGTCATGGACAGTGTATGTTGATGATCTAGCTGCCCTGGTGGCTGAGTATGATGCGGCAATGAAAAATTGCGCGTGCAAAATTTCTAAGAATTCCGCTGTCTCCATTATGATACAGTACGGGCGCGTTCAGATTATACGAAATGCTGATCCGCAAAACATCGAACGAATTACTCTTTTTGATTGTTGCGTCAACGTTACTGAGACGAACTAGTTGTTTCAAGTATACAGACTAAAAACCAAGTGCTTGTAGAACTAGCCCCAAATATAAAAGGTCAGGGAAGGAAATCAATAGCATACAATACCTGATGAAACGCCGAACTGAGAATTTCAGTTTACATAGACCTATTGTAATTTGTCCCACCAGTAACCACCAGACTGGTCTGTGGACCTTCAGCAAGTACGACTTGTAGCCCGATTCACATTTTCAGTTCCAAGGTCAAATCCAAGCGGACAGAAAGGTCGTGCAGGCCATGCATCAAACTAGCCAAGAACAAAAGCTAAAAAAACAATTCTTGGAAATAAGTCCCCAAAAGTATTAGTAGTAAAGTGACCAGCGCGTCAAGGCAGCACCACAAGCAAGCAGGTCGCATGCACGGACTGACGACGCATGACAAGACTATATGGTGGATTCAGGTTTCTGCAGACTGCGAAAACTTCTGGACAACAGGATTTAGTGCTGGTGAGATACACTGTCTGGATCTCTCCCGGAGTTCACAATCTAACAGTCCCTAAGAACAAAATCGACTTAGCCATGACAACTGATCAAGGAACGCGTAATAACGACCAAATGGTCGGACTGTGTGAGCGAACTCGGACCACGTGTACTTACTAACCTAGTGATACGATAACTCAGTGTCGGCCCAGGAAGACGAATGCTGAGTCAAACGATTAAAATGTATCATACACCCGAAGTCAAACCTGCAACGGAATCGCGATAGACCCACTCTACACAGAAGTCACGTCCCAGTGGTCCGTCGACGAATATGCCATTAAGTTTCAGCCTGAAATGTTGACTTCTTGGGGGCGGGGGGGAGAGAAAATCGTTGGCCCTATGTATATGTACAAATAGAAGCATTCACATGCATCCATTGTTCCTGGTGATGTCGCTCTTGTTGTCACTGCTCTTAACAGCAACAAACGGAGTAGGGGATAAAAATTGGAAAGGGACAAAAAACCTACAAGCAAATCCGTAACCAATGCCATTGCCTACGAGAGATTTCTCGATCTAAAATCATTAAGATTCAATAGGGTGTATAGCCAATTTTGACTTATCCTGATGTTTAAGTTCTGACATTCTACCAATACCACTATCCAACCCGCAGGCGACCTGGCAGGTCACTTGGCAACAAACGTTATTTTAGAATGTCAGAACTTAAACATCAGGATAAGTCAAAATTGGCTATACACCCTATTGAATCTTAATGATTTCAG